>RJWJ010042442.1:0-13040 GCA_004363605.1 Indri indri | reverse complement strand
ACACAACTGGACTAGAGAATCAGATCTTCATAGCTGAGAGTTTTTGGGAGATTTTCTTCCCACTTCTTAAAGATATTGTGCCCCTTAAGCTCGATCTCATTCAAATAATCAATCAATTATCTATTGATGGCCCATAATTTCCCAGCACCCTGGGAGGCCATCCATAGGGAATACTGCTCTGTTCTTTCATCTCACTCTTGATGAGAAGTTGCAGCAACACCCACCACGAGGACAAGCCTATTCAAAGAAGTCTATCAAATTCAACCCATCAGAGTCTGACTCCATATTGTGTTGAGAATAACACAGACTTCCGTGAACAGTTTATAATTTATTCATGTTTTAATCCAACTGTATACTTTCTCTTTGCATTTCTAATTAAGTAAACACAAAATAAAGCAAGCAGAATACTAAGAGAACGGATGTTCAATCTGATGTCCTCAGCCCCAAGGCAGCAGAAATTAAAGTCAAGCCTGAAAAAAATTATATTTTTCTTTAGGATCACTAACCCAACAATCACTGATGCCACAGATTCTAGCTACTCCTGTTTTCAAATGTTAACATCACATAATATTAATCATGAAGTCAATGATGAATTTAATTCTAGACCTCATTCAGATCTAGATACTACTCCAGAGCTAAGTACTATTTTCTACACACTTCTGGGTTGTGAAATTAAGACGAGGTAACAGAATGGATATGGCAAGCTGCAGAGCTCTCTCCCCCTTTCAAAGAAGTCTTCCTGTCCTCAAAATGTTAATTCAAAGAAATTATTGCAAACTAGACAGCAGATCTAATACACAGGGTACAGAATTTTAAAACAATGAAGATAGTCTAAATTAGAGCTTGGCAAACTATGGCCCACACACAAAATCTGGCCCACAGCTTATTTTTATAAATAAAGTTTTATTGGAACACAGCCACACCCATGTACTTATTATGTAAGGGCCAAACAGCAGAGTTTCATAGTTGAGACAGAGACAGTACAATCTACAAAGCCTAAAGTATTTACTATTTGGCCTTTCACATGAAAAATTTGCTGACCCCTGGTATAGATCAACAATTCCTTATTTGTAATGCACAAAATCTAAAGTTTTTGGAAAAGTATTTAGCAGCAAAACCTGAACTGACCTGAAATCCTTCAGTAGCAATGGCATAAACTTGCCTGAATTGATATGAGGTTATTTATAGTTTTTATTTATCCCACTGGTAATATTTGTATGATTCACTATAGAAATTTTGATTTATTACAGGGACCTGTCCCAGACCCCACCAAGGTTGTTATAATATACACAGCACATTCAGTATACATCTCTAAAATCCAAAATATTCTTAATTCTGAAAAATATCTGTCCTCAAGAGTTTCAGATTAGATTTTGCAGACCAAAGCTACCAAAACTCTGGGATAAAAGAACATTTTTAAAAGGTTTTATCATTGAACATTCTCAAGGGTATGAGGTATATTAAATGGGAATGGGAAAGCCTTGAAGGGTAAATGCCACTCAGCACTAAAAGATTTTCAGATAGGGACACCCAGGTTATTTGAATAGTGTGTATTTTGTGTTAAGACTTCTGGGCAAAGTACTCAATGGCAAATAGTAATATCACTGATATTAAAAAGAAAGCTAGCAATAGAGATCTGAATGATAAACTATTTGGAATACTGCCTCTAATATTATATTAAAAAGTAGCATTCTTACTTTCAAGATTCCTGCAGTGTTTACTTCTAGTTATGTAAAATCTGCAGTTCTCTACAATTAATAATTTTACAATATGAAGAAATAAATTTCCATCTCAGAACCTCATGGATCTTGGCAGATGACAAAAGGACAGATTGAAAAGTCTGGTATTGTAAAAGTGAAATTTAGTCTAAATGTGAATCTCGGACAGGACTAGAAGGTGTTGCTTTTAAGCAGTCAAAGAGTTAACACTGATGCCTGTATTGGTATGTGTCCTCTCCACTACCTCTAAGACAAAAAGCTTAGCCGGCAGCACAGTGATGGTTCTTTATGGCAGGTAAAAGGAATGGACATAAAAACATAATATGTCTGAAGAGGTGCACAAAGTAAGTAGCAGCCTGAGTCATCAGAAAACAAAGAGGGATAGATTTTCACATAGAATGTTTTGATTTCAGAAAGACTATGTCATAGCACCCATATTATGTTCAGAGTTCCCTGGGGCAAAGATTGGGGTCAGAGAAGCTCAGAGGTAACTTCAATATTTTTAATTCATCATAAAGTAAAAGCTGTTAAAAAATAAAGTCAACATCAATAGTCTTTTCTTTGAATGACCAATAAAAATAAGAAGAAAACAGTGTTAAGTTCATATTGCTGGTATCCATAGCTCTCTAGGCATAACTGTGGGTGGAACAAAGGGGATTGGGTTGCTTCAGCCGTCATATTGATTTTGGCAGGTGGATCAACCATGCAGTAATTTGGCACTACCAGCAGACATCACACCATTCCACAGGGCTTTAAACTTGGTATTGTATGCATAGTCTTTCCAAAGAATGTCTCCCTTCCTTTTTAGGTCTCAAAATAATTAATGAGAAATGCAGATATATTCCTAAAAATATGAAAGCTCAACCTCTAACAGTACCAGAAATCCAAACTAATGAATCATGCAGAATTGATGCAGGCTGCCATATTCGGGGGGTTCACATTTATTTGCCCAATTATCAAAGAGGTTACATGCCACACAGAATGAATAAACAGACTAGTTTTATGAACTAGTCTAGGTATAGCATACTTTGAAATCTAAGAAGAGACCTTCATGCCAACTCAATTGCATCAATATTATATAGAGCCAGACACTGGTAGGATTTATTCCTTATCCAACACTATGTATAAAATATCTCTTAATGGCATCATCTTGCAATGGGTGTGTGTGTGTGTGTGTGTGTGTGTGTGTGTGTATACATATTTATGGCAAAAAAGTGTTATCAACACTAGGGCTCAGAATGATCTAGCACAGGAGCAGGAACCTTTTCTGTAGAGGGCTAGATAGTAAATATTCTAGGTTTTATAGTTCCCACCATCTATAGCAACTACTCAACTCTACCATTGTAGCAGAAAAACAGCCATACACAATACATAAATAAATGTCTGTGGCCACAGTTTGCCACCACCTGATCCAGTGCATAGACCTCTATTGAGTATGGAATTGAAGTCACATCTGTGACAGAATTCAGTAAGTCTGAACCTGCCTTTCAGCCATCTATGCCTCCAGGAAATTAGTATTTCCGAAACCTTAGATGTGATAGAATTATGGTAGCAATATATGCCCTAGACACTTACATAACTGCATATCAAAAAGGACTGAAATCATAATTCCATCTGTAGGTTTTCCAATCATTTCCTATATGGTCCCTTTGGAATGTTACTTAACTTTTCTGTACTCCTAATTCCAGACTTGTGATGTTACCATCTGGTATTGGCCTCCATGATTAAAAGTCAGAAAAACATATGGAGTACCTTAGAAGTTAAATTTGGGCTGTTTTAATAAAGGGATATTAAATTATCTTAAACATAGATTTATAGTCAATATCATCTTCATACCTTTAGAACTTGAAATGTAGGCATTAAACGTGCTTAGATGTTTTTCAATTTAGATAGATAGATAGAAGCGTAGATCTAGATAACCAGTATAAATGTGTGTATACAAGCATTTATTTTTCTAATTCTCTACTGAGTGGGCTTAGAATCAATTACACCTCAGAAACAGTGAGCACACCTAGAGCCTAGATCTTGTTGTTTAAAGACCATTCTCCAGCAAAGGAAACTATGAGTTCTCAAAGGGATAGAAAATTCTAGGGCTAAGACCTAGAGAGTACAAGATGATTCCAGAACATCTTTTGTGTAAGAAATTTTAAAAATGCTGAAGGAATAATGGGATACGTAAAAAGAACATAGAAGCAACATGAAGTGGACTTGAATGGCTAAATTTGAGACAATTTGAACAATAAATAATGATAGTAAGAGATTATTACCCTTAGACTAAAATAAGATGCTGTGAGTATACACTGATATAAATAAATAAATAAATATTTATAAATAAATAAATAGCTCTCAGGGAGAGGGATGTCTTCCAAAAAGTAGAATTACAATTCATAAATAAAGAAGAAATGATAGAATTTGCTACATAACCATAATAATTATTTTAGGCAAGAAACATCAATATATATAAAACTAGTTTGGGGAAATTATGATCAGAAAGAGTACACTTACATATTGTCTCAAAGTATCTCCCACAAGACACTTATTAAGTCATATTACAAATGGAAAATAGTAATTTTACTGTGGAAAAATCTGTCAGATAATGCATTAGCAAGTGGTCAAAATTGGTATCTCCAATATGGGGGCTAATCAATATCATCCGCCTCCCGATATGATGCGCTGGGAAGGACATAGCATCTCTTCTATAAAATTCCTGCCGAAAATGCATGACCTGACTCTAATTGTGAAGAAACATCGGGAAACTTAAATTGAGGGACATTTTAGAAAATATCAGGACTGTACTATTCAAAAATGTAAAGATTATGAAAAACAAACAAACAAAAAAACTGATCATATGTTTAAATTACAAGAGAATCTAGAGATATGACAACTAAATAAAACAGTGGATCCTGGACCACAAGAAAATTTTGTTTTTCTTTCTTTATATAGGATAAGAGTGAGACAATTGATACAATTTTATTAAGGTCTGAGAATTAGATAATAATATTGTGCTGATGATAATTTCTTAATTTTGATACATTGTACTGTGATATAAAGAGTGAGAATGATAAAGCAAACGTGGTGAGCCATTAACATTGGGGGATCTCTACGAAGTATATATGGAAATTCTTTGTACAATTTTTGCAATTTTTCTGTAAGTCTGAAATTTTTTCAAAACTAAAAGGTAAAAAAGAAAATGATATGGCTCTGGAATGAGAACACCATGTTTGTCATGTGCATATGAAATTTATTGCCTTGGAAGTGCTGCGGGTGGAGTCGTGTTCCCAATAATTCATATATTGAAGCCACAACCCTCGGGATCTCGGAATGTGATTGTACTTGGAGATAGAGTCTTTTGAGAAGTAATTAAGTTTAAATGAGGTCATTAGTGTGTGTCCTAAACCAATATGGTGGGTGCCCTTATAAGAAGAGGAAATTTGGACACAGGTGGTTATAGAGGGAAGACCATATGAAGGCACAGGGAGAAGATGGCCATCTAGAAGCCAAGGACAGGGGCCTCAGAAGAAATCAACCCTGCTGATGATGCCTTGATCATGAACTTCTAGCCTCTAGAATGGTGAGAAAAATAAATTTCCATTGTTTAAGCCACCTAGTTGGTGGTGCTTGGTTATGGCGTTCTAGGAAACTAATACAGGCAGTTTATCACCTGTATGAACCTTTCTATTTATATTTTCTGTTTTGTAAAATGGGGTCATAATTGTCTACCTCAAAGAATTATATGGATTTAAGGAAATCATACATGCAAAATGTTTAAAACAGCATCTGGCATACACAGTATTCAGAAATCAATAAATTATTATCATCATTGCTACTACTACAAAGCTGTTCCCAAATACATCGTACTGAAACAAAAATATAGAAGCTTGGTTTTATGAAGAAGATAACACATAAAATACCATAATGAACTAATTTGCTTTTTATATTTTCACCAATGGCATTGTTTATCTCCATAAGAAGGTAATGCTACAATACTAAGAAATATTGGTCATATCTATTTGCCTGCTATATCCAAACTAATGATCCACTATTCAATGAAAGTCACTCTTTAGAGAATCCTGTGTTGGTTCCATCATCGTGTAGAGAGATATAATTTCTGAGGGTCATAGTTTAGTCACATGAGAAAAAAAGCTCATTAAATGTTTAAAAAAGAACTTTGATTTTAGGTCAATCACTGAATGCTTACTGTGCACTAGCTAGACACTACTATGTGACCTGCATGGAATATCTTAATCATCAGAACAATCTTTTAAATTATATATATTATTTTATCTTCCCATTTCACAAGTGTGGAAATTGAGACTTAGTGAGATTAAGTAATTTTTCCAATGTTAAAAAGTGAGTAAATGACTAAACTGAACTTCTTATTTTTAATCCAAATCCCATGATATTAACTACTGTCCTCTATATAGCAGTCCCCAACCTTTTCGGCACCAGGAGCCTATTTCATGGAGGACAATTTTTCTACAGACTGGGGGGGTGGGGTGGGGAGAGCATATGGTTTCAGGATGATTCGAGTGCATTACATTTATTGTGCATTTTATTTATATTATTATTACATTGTCACTTGTCTCTCACTGATGGGTTTTGATATGTGTCTGCTAGCAATTGATCTATTATGGTCTCTGGGCAGTCAGACCTCTCTGCTAGTGATAATCTCTTTGTGCAGCCACTCCCCAGCACTAGCATCTCCACCTCAGCTCCACCTCAGATCATCAGGCATTAGATTGTCATAAGGAGCATGCAACATAGATCCCTCGCACGCGCAGTTTACAGTAGGGTTTGCCCTCCTATGAGAATCTAACGCTGTGGCTGATCCGACAGGAGGCAGAGCTCAGGCCGTGTTGCGAGTGATGGGGAGTGGCTGTAAATATAGATGAAGCTTCACTTTCTCACCTTCTACTGCTATTCACCTCCTGCTGTGCAGCCTGGTTCCTAACAGCCCATGGACCAGTACTGGTCTGCAGCCTGGGAGTTGGGAACTGTAGTTCTATGACATAGTGTTAGTACTGCATCCAAAATTTTGGCTACAAATATACTTTTCTTTTACTTTTAAGAGAACTTATACCTATGCAGATATAACTCTGAAAAACTGAGTTAAAACTTTTGTGCAAAATAAAAGATAAAAAACTTTCCATGTCAAATAAAGAAAAATAAAAGGCAAGCAACAAACTAGAGGAGAAAGTTTGCAAAATATGACAACTCAAACTTGAAAGAAAACACTGAATCATCAAAATAAATACAAGCAAAGAAGGTATTTTCTAGAGTTTAAATGGCTAACAAACATGGAAAAATGTTTTCTCCAACTGTTAAAGAAGAAAGGTAAATGTAAACAACTTTCTAGGCTTTCCTTTTTTTTCCTGTTTTTGTTTTTCTTTATATTCTATTAAATTTACAAAAAAACAAAGAAATAAAAAATTCAATATTGATGAACATATGGTTAAATGGACTTTTTCATATGTTATTGATTGAAGTAAATTTTGCTAGTATTTTGAACAGTTTTCTAATATAAGTCAAAATACTATAAAGACGTTTATCATCAGCTTAATTTTATCACTTCTAGAAATCAATTTTATTTGGTTCAAAATAGTATATACAATGGGTTCCTTTGTATTTGTTAAGTATGTTTCTGAAAAACATTGGAATAAGGGGAATGCTGTTATGTTACATGAGAAAATCAGAATAAAAATTGCTATGTGACATAATATCTCTGGGTGTTGAGATTATGGATGATTTTTATTTTCCCAAATTTATTTTACTTCCATTAATCTATACATATATTCTTAATAAAAAAAGTAAGGATAGAAAAACAGAATCACTATTTTTAGCAAGTTATTTTCATTCAAATCTTTGAAAAATTATCTTTTTAGATGGATGAAATGTATTTTGTGAGTGGAAACATTCATGTGTTTGTACTAGCAGTTATATCATTACAGAATTAAGACAAAAAATTTCCCAAAGTATAATAATTCTTCTATGGATTATAGATTTCTAATAATTGAAAGGCCTATATATTAAGGATCAGGGCTATCTCTTTAATAATGTATAAACTAATGGCCTGACAATGTTTTGTTTTGATCCTGTGTTCAAGAGGTTTACAGAAAAGCTGTTTTGTTTCAGCAAACGGAAACACCACAGTGTAATGGACTGGCATTATGAGAGTAATATTGGTATAAAACAATTCTATGAATAAAGTCATTCTCCCAAAGTAGGAACATTTTGTCCCCATCATTTCTCAAGATATCATGAACTAAGTTAAATATGGAGTAGGCTGTATATTAAGGAGAAGTTATGCAATATAAGTAAGTTTCGATTGAACTTTCTCCATAAAAGTGGCGCCATATATGATGTTTCTTCGCAAGATTGGCCTATATCATGAGGACCCTTTGCAAGAAAGTTCTTGTGAGATTTCCAGTATACAACAAAGTTGAAATTACCTTAGGAAAATCATCTCTCTGTTGCTTTGGGAAGAATCTATATACTAGATTTTCTTCTCTATCATCTCATTTAGAATCTTGATACGTGGGTTACTCTGTCTCCACTAAATCTCTAGTCTGAAACTCTTTAATGGCTCTTTGCCTAGACTAGAGGCTAAAACATGCTCAAGTAACTTCTACCTTAAAAATAAATAGACAAAAACATTTTTTGACTTTGAGCTTTCCTCTGGCTACAACCTTCTCTCATTGTCTTCAGATTCAAACTTCTAGAAAAAATGGTTTGTACATGCTTACCTCTCATTCCCTCCTCAAACCACGATCATCACTTCAGGTTCCCACCATTCTGTGGAAGGTACTGTATAGCCAAGTCGGCACCTTTTGGTCTTCAGTATACTTACCTTCCTTCCTGAATTTTGATTTCCTAAGGTTCAGCCTAAATGATCCATATCTTTATTTGTCAAATGCTGTATGACAGGTAATAAAAGAACTATGAATGAAAGAGAAATCTCTCTTTCATGTCTTTGTTTTCCCATTATTTTCTTTTCCACTCCTCCCACCTTTCAGTTCTGCTGGAGGCCAAATCACTCAAGCACTTCTCATTTCCCCATTCTTGTTTGTCATTTCTGAGTCTGAACAAGCTTACGGGGTATGTTCCCTCTCTTTCCCGCTGATGCTATGGTCTGATGAAAGGAAGGAAAAGTAAAGTCAGGACACCTAGTTGCAGGTGTGCTAACAAGGGCAGGGAAACAGCTATGACTGAAACCAGTGGTGGGGGTGGGGGCTGGGGTGGAGCACAGCCTGGAAGGATAGCTGAAACTTTGTCTCCTCCAGCGAAATATGCATTTATTCAAAAACATGCCATGTACTCTCAGGCACTGGGAATAAAGCCCATGAACAAAACACATAATAATCTCTGCCTCCATGGAGTTTACATTCTAGTGGAAAATTTCTGTTCATACAACAGGTCTCAGACTTGCAGGTTCAGAAACCTAACGGGTGAGCACAGAAGAAAGGTTCATCTCTTAGAGCTACTAATAGATATAAATTAATCAGAAAGGTGATGCATCAACTTGCAAAGGGAAATATTTGTTGCTTGGAAAAAAAGTAACAACTGTGTCCACAGGATCAACACATTTCCTCTCTGTAGTCTATAGTCAAGCTACTTGAAAAAGCCAAACCATAATAAGAAATAAATTTAATTTTTAAAAAATTACAGATTGCCAACATATTTGTTGACAATAAAAATGATGTGAGAACCTAGATTTCATCCACACATAACCATCCTATTTCCTCCTTAGGGAACCAAATCTAACCAAGGTGAATATGGACTCACAAAAAAGGAAGCTAACTGGGTGAACTAGTGATTCACAGCACCACACCTAGCCAGACTCCTGTGCATCTATTTCACAGGCCAGATAGTCCTACTTATAAGATTTGAACACTCAAAGTCCAGTGGCACACACTCCATCAGCCCCAACCAGAGCTTGGAAGACCACTGTCAATATTTCCTATGTGACGCTTCCAATTGAGCATATCAGCATTTCTGAAGAAAGAAGATGTCAATCATATCACAGTCCAGTCTCCTAAGCATGGAAGTCATTAGGTCTTTTGAAGGTAAGTTTGCCTAACACTGTTCTGGTAACTATGTACCGATTGGAAGAATGAATGATCAGGACACAATCTTATTAATATTTCCCTCATCTCTGGAGAAAGACTCCTGTTCTCTACAAAAACAGCATAAGCTTAGACAAGCCACTAATCTCCTCCGAATCAGTTTTCTCATCTCTGAATGAGCAGATTGGATTACGTGGTCACAGTGTTTCCTCCCATTCCAAGTCTGGGGAAAGTTGAGTTTGGTGCCGCAGATGAGTTCACCTGGGTGAGGAATGTACCCACAGCAGACTGGGGTGCTGTGGCGGGGACAGGGTATACACAAAAAGTATTGGAAATCAGGGTTGTGACCAGGGAAAGGCTGCTGAGTGCCTAGCCTGAAGAATGAAAAAAAAAAAAAGAGTTAAGTCAGAAATTGGAGGTAATTACAGGTGAGCAAGTGCCTGAAGTTGACTGTTTAGGACGAAGATAGTACATGGGAGGGATACACTGGACGCTTTTTCTTTTTAAATCAGCATTTCTCAACTGAATCACACCCGATGCCCCTTTCTGATAACATATATTTTGTCATATGTTGTGATAAAATAATCAGATGTTTGGACTCAGATAGAATCTCTGTGCATGTTCAATGGCTATAAACGCAGACTGAGTAATACAGTCAGGCTAAATGGTAAATCCAGTACCGCAAGATGGTCAGTGATGTGACTTTCCAAAACAGTGAACAATTTCCTGGCATCACTTCCAATGAAACAAAGTATGCTCTCCCTCCAGCTTACATGGTGGTAACATTCTGAAAAAAATCCAAAAAAACAAAAAACAAAAAACATCAGTGTATGTTAAAATCATGCTATGTGTGTAAATATTAAAGTGGAGTTCTGCTCTACATTGGGTTAATTATGAATAGGCTTTTACTTACATGCAGCTGTTCTAAGAAATTCTAACCATCAAATATTCCCATTGGGCAAGATTATTCAGAATTCTTCGTCACCACCATTGTGATAACCAATAATTCTCCCCAGGGTTTTCAAATTCTGCCCCAAAAGCAGTGCCACATCCATCCCTTGCCCCAGGCCCCAGCAGGCACTGTTAAGAGTGTATGTAGTAGGGGAGTGTGATGCTTGAAGGAACATTGCAGGCCTGTGTACCTCTGAGCTGAAAGTTTGTGATTTTTGTTATTATTGAGGACAACTTCCCTCCACCAGTTTTCAAACTCCAGTTGTTTCCACTGCTGTCTAAATTTTGAGAGGAAAAAGCATGCCATTTATTCATAAGATCATACATAGGTTTCATTTGAACAAGGCAGACAAAAAAATTCGTGTTTGCTTCAGTATACTTCCTCTAGCCTCCTGGGCCACTCCATCCACAGGAGAGCTCTACCCAGCAGGTCACTTCCTGCTTCCAGCTCACTTACCATTTAAGCTGTAAGCTTTGGTTTCTGGTTCCCTCAAGTTAATAGTCTGAGTTTGCCTACAAACATTACTTTCAATAAAAATCTTTAAAAAGAGAATTGTGGGTGGTTGAAAAATATGTAAAATATTTATTTTACTGTATTACTTGCTTTCTTTGAGGGTCTGGCACAGGGGCCTATATTTATTTTCACCGCAGTCCCAGCTATCCAGGAATAATGTGTGGGAGGGGTAAGTGTGTTTGCATGTGTGAGAGTCTGTGCATGTGCTTGTTAAGCCATATATTACTGTGGTTTAAGGATAATTTATTCTTGTGTCAAAGAGTTAATCAATATGGGCCATATTTTTTGCATGTTTGCAAATTTTGTCAGATAACTCAATATGGAAACTTAAAATGACATAGAAGAAAAAAATGATTAAGGGTGCCATCAAATCACGAGGCCCTCTGTTCCTTCCAGAATAATCTTTTTTCTGGCTTTCTTCTCATATAAACTGTATCAGGTACTGTGATACTTTAATACAGTATATACAAGGCAGCCCAGTGTGGCCCAGTACCATGTATTTCAAAACAACAGCATTAGATAAAAGAAAAATGTTTAAAATACCAACTAATGATCTGAAGAGCAGGTGTTATTTTGGAATTTCTTGGGGTTTTGAGCAGAAACCAGGTGTTACAAGGAAGTGATAATTTGAATATTTGATATATCTTGGCATCTGTCTGCAAGAATCAAACCCAAGAGATGGGTTTCGCCCAGTAAAGAGAGTGATAAAACTTGCTAATATGGCATTCACCAGTGGAAGTCATCATTTCAATATTGTTAAACAGTGGATAGACTTTATCAGGATAATAGTTCTCAGCATTTTGAGAGGTATTAGATCTTTTTGACCTTCATGGCTGTCATTTACCCAGTGACTAAGAAGGACCCTACCCTTTGAGTTTTTAAAGATAAGCTAAGAAAAGTCTTGCCATATCCACAAAAAGCCAGTTCCCTGGCATCCCATATGAGTTCCTGGTCATCATTGTCTGAGGTCATGGCTCTAAATCATCATTGTCTTGTACCCCTCTATGGCTAGTGCCCTGGGGGATGCTGTGTGCAGTAGATACATAATTCATAGTTCTCACTGACTTATTGGCCATTCCCACATGAAGGGAAGCAAATAACTTCAATAAAACCTCATGTTAGTGGCTGAAAACTCTCTGAACTTTGCGTGTTAAATGCTTATTTTGAGCACATTTGCAAAAAATAAAATAAAGCTGGTCAGATTCAGAAAATCTACTATTTTTATGGCTTTATTGAAACCTTTTCAGGAGCTTTTCTGTCATACAGATAGAACCTGTTTCCTAAAATTTTATTCATTCAAGAACATGAAAACCCCACCTACAAGTTCAACTGTCATCCTCTTCTGACCAATAAAATTCTCTGCTCTTGAGCAATTCTTTTTCCTTCTCTCTCCTGAATCACGGAATGATATTCCAAAAACCAGAATCCTTCAATTCTTAAAATAAGAGAAATATTCTCCTAGGGAGGGATGTATGGCTTATTTCAGCCCTAGATAATCATTCCCACTTCTCAAAGATTCATTGAGCAAACATTGTTGTCACTGTTTATACAACAAAACATTCTTTCCAAAGAACTTTCAAATATATAGATAAATCGTAGGATTTCTGCACACTTGTGAAGTCAACCTGCCAAGTCCTCAAATAGTTAAGTTGAGCAGTTTACTTAGAAAGGCTGACAAATTTGCTTCACTTCAAAATATCATTAACACCAATAACACATTTGCCCAAGCCTATTTCTAAGTTGTAAAAAAAGATTGCTACAGATTAAGACCCTTGATATAATGCTATAAGCTCC
>RJWJ010042441.1:0-13041 GCA_004363605.1 Indri indri | reverse complement strand
AAATAGGTAATAAAATTAAACAAGCCACAAAGAGATAAACAACTGAACCAGTATCACTTGAACTCCCTAAGTATATTTTGATTATACTTTGTGAGAGTTCCTCATTCTCATTTTAGAGATGACATACAACACTGTATGTGACAGAAAAGGGTGTCGGGGCAGAGTTCAGGTAACAGGGGTGCTGCTCAGGCAATGCAGGACACAATCTTTTTTTTCATTTTTTTTTATTGTGGTAAAAAAACAACATAAAATTTACTATCTCAACCATTTTAAGTGTACGGTTCAGCGGTGTTAAGTACGTTCACACTGCGCAGCAGATCTCCATAACTTTTTTGTCTTGCAAAGCTGAAACCCTACACCCATTAAACAACTCCCCTTATCTCCAGCCCCCAGTAACCACCATTCTACTTTGTTTCTATGGATTTGCCTACTTTAGATATCTCATATAAGTGGAATCGTGCAGAATATTTCTCATGAGTGGCTTATTTCACTAAACATGATGTCCTCATGGTCCATCCATGTTGTAGCATGTGTCAGGATTTCTTTCCTTTTTAAGACTGAATAATATTCCATTGTATGGATAGACATATTTATCCATTCGTCTGTTGATGGACATTTGGGTTGCTTCCACCTCTTGGCTACTGTGAACAGTGCTGCTATGAACATGGGTGTGCACATATGCAGTTTTTAAAACATCTTTATTGAGATATAATTCATATACTGTAATTCACTTAAAGTGTACAATAGTTTTCAGTACAAAGTTGTACAACCAGCCATCCAAAAAGAAACCCCATTAGAAGTCACTCCCCATCCCTCCATGGCCAGTTTGTGTCAACTTGACTACAGTCCTAGGTGTTCACTCATCTAGCTGCTGCGGTGAAGGTTATCTTCTAGATGTGATAAAAGTTCATCATCGGTTGACTTCATTCGATCTAAGTGGGCCTGATTCAATCAGGTGAAAGGCCTTAAGAGCAGAACTGAGGTTTGCCTGAAGAAGAAATTCCACCTGTGGACTGCAGCGTCCGCCTATGCCTAAAAACTCCAGCTGCCCTTTCTAATTACCTGCCCTACGGATATTGGACTTGCCTAGCCAGCACCCACAACCACTGAACTCTTTGCAATAAACCTCTCAATATACATCTGCTTGTTCTGTGGTTGAACACTGATTGATACACTCTGCCCTGCACCCTTGCAGTCCTAAGCAACTACTAATTTACTTTCTGTTTCTATGGATTTGCCTATTCTGGACATTTCAAATGAATGGAATCATATAATATGTGCTCTTTTGTGACTGGCTTCTTTCACTTAGCATAATGTTTTCAAGTATCATTGATGTAGTATGTATCAGTACTTTGTTCCTTTTTATAGCTGAACAAGATTCCATTGTATGAAAATACATTTTGTATATCCAGTCATCACTTAATGGACATTTGGTTGTTTCTACTGTGGCTATGATGAATAATGCTTCTATGCACATTCGTATACAAGTTTTTCTGTAGACAAATGTTTTCATTTCTCTTGGATATATACTGGAGTAGAGTAGAATTGCTGGGTCATATAACTCTATGCTTAACATTTTGAGAAACTGCCAGACTGTTTTCTCCATATACTTGCCAACACTTGTTCTTGTCTTTTTCATTTTAGCCATCCTAGTGGGTATGAAGTGGTATCTCACTGTCATTTTCATGTGCATTTTCCAGATAACTAATGATGTTGAACATCTTTTCAGATGTTTATTGGCCACTTGTATATCTTCTGAAAAATGTCTGTTCAAATCCTTTGTTCAGTTTTAATTGGGTTATTTGCTTTCTTAGTGTTGAGCTGTAAAAGATCTTTATGTATTCTGGATACAAATATCTTCCCGTATTCTATGGGTTTTCTTTTTTTTTTCAGTGCTATATATAGCTGTTGAATATTTTCTTGATGGTATCATTTACAGCACAAAAGTTTTTAAATTTTGAGGTAGTCCAATTTATGTATTTTGTCACTTGTGCTTTTGGTGTTACATCTAAAAAAAACCACTGCCTAACCCAAGGGCATGATTTATTTACTCCTTTACTAAGATTTACTCCTATGTTGTCTTCTTAGAGTCTTACAGTTTTAGCTGACATTTAGTTGTATGATCCCACACAGACTTCTAAAAGTCGTACCTATTTGGTAGTGTTTTCCCAGGGAAGTATTTATAGCACCATCAAAAAACAAACAATTCAACTATTGTGTTTAAAACAAAACGTGCAATGTGTGCTCTTTAGCATTCTGATCTAGGCTGAGAACAATATTTGAAATGAGCCAGCGCTCTCTCTGTAGGACAAATAAATGCTTTCATAAAGACGTCACTTTTGAATGGAGTGCAGTTTATGACCTATTTACTTATGAACCAGCCCAAACCGCTTGCCTCCATAGCGTGAGGAAGGAAGAAAGACTCTACTGTGAGAATCAAGAAAAAAAAAAACCCAATCACTAATTTGGCCTAAACAAGGGAGCTTAGAGTTTTCTGTGGCTTTCAGAAACTACTTTCTCTTTGCTTGAGGAAGATGAATAAAAACTGTTTTTTTAATGTCTTGTGACCTGGAAATATTTAATGTAAATATAACAGTCCTTTTATTTATGTTTTTCTTTTAAAGCTGAGGGGAAGATGACATAACATAAATAAAACAAATACCATCTTAACATGCTGTTTTTTTGGGGGCCCCCAAAATTTGCTTAAAATGACTCACAGGACTCAGCATATAGTTGTACTCATGGCTTAGGTTTATTACAACAAAGGGTATGCAAAACAGGACTAGCAAGAGAAAAAGACACAGGTAGAGTCTAGAGAAATCCACGTACAGGCTTCCTATGCTTTCTCCCTCCCAGCCTGGGAGGGGACATATTGAATGTGTTCCCTTCTCCAGCAGCAAAAATGCAGCCACATGTGTGCAATGCTTCAGCCCAGGAAGCCTATTAGAGACTCGGCACCCAAGGTTTTTACTGGGAGCTGGTCACATAGGCATCCTCTGCCTAGCAACTACCAAAATTCCAGATTCCCAGAAGGAAGCCAGGTGTTTGCCATAAGCCACACCATTTGCATAATCTACGTGACCTGATACAACAGGGTTTGGTGCCCCAGTCTTATGAACATAGGGAACTTTTGGGAAGCCGAATTTCCTAAGGGCCAACTCTGCAAGCAGGCCTTTCTAAAGACGGCAGGCTCAGGCCTGCTATGTTAACACTCTTCTGCATAGAGGCCACGCCACGTCACTCACACAAGCTTGAATTTTAAGTTTACTTACGGAAACACTCAAATTTAGTGTTTATTAATATCTTGAATTTGTAATCATTTCAGGGAGCTGAAGTTTATCCTGTCTATGAATAAAAAAAAGTAAGTATATTACTACAGTAAATATTGTCTGGCAGCATGTTTAAGCTACTAGGAGATATTTATAGGACAGTGGCATACCTTCTTATGCAAATTGATATTAATTCCAAATTAAACATATCTATTAATTAAATTGAGGCATGTGAGATCTTAATTGGCACTATTCTTCACCAGATGTTCAAATCCCTATTCATATGTGAAAGTAATAAGACATTAACTATTTTCTATATACAATAGCATTAATGAACGAACTAGAAGAATACATCAAGGGTGCCCCAAAAGCCCAACCCTGGGCTAACCCTTGCTGGACTTGCGAGGGACAGAAGGTATTCTAAGGGAAAAACTGTGATCACACAAAGACCATGAGATAATCTTAACTCAGTAGAATCATCCATCCAAAGCCAATGTCCCCTCTTTTACGGGGCTTGTTTCCTCTGATTACTTTCCTTACTTATCTAAAAGAGTTAGTGTATATAAAAACCGTAAAACCATTGCCTAGGTACATCATATTCATGTTTTTGACAAACATGCTTGGGTGCTTCTTTGCATAAGACCAATATATGGGCCGGGCGCAGTGGCTCATGCCTGTAACCCTAGCACTCTGGGAGGCCAAAGTGGGAGGATTGCTTGAGCTCAGGAGTTCGAGACCAGCCTGAGCAAGAGTGAGACCCTGTCTCTACCGAAAAGAAAAAGAAAAAAAAAATTTTAAAAAGACCAATATATGAAACCACTATCATAGATATTTAATTTATACATTATGATAATGCCGCCCTGTACTTACTCTGATTGTTTCGTGTACTTGCTTTGTCTTTGAATCTGAATTGCAAAGGGTATTTCTTCTACCTGCTCACCATAACAGAATATCTAGACCATGCATTCAGTGCGTACTTAATAAATCTAATAGGGAGAAGTCACAGAGATTGAAGGTCTTAGAGGACCTAGGCCAACCTCCTCTGTTTTAGATTTGGAAGTCAGAAACACAGGGACACATACTCTGAGGCTGGTGACAAACAAACCAAGTATCCATGGATATCCTCCGAAGGCTCTGATTGAAGCAAAATAACAATGCAATTTTGAACTTTCAAGAATTCACTCAGCACACATTCACAATGTATGCATCATTGCATTAGGTCAGCACTGTGGGAACACCAAGAAGAAAGACACTTGCCCTCTTCTCAGGAAGATTATAGACTACTAGAGGAGATCAGGTGTGAACTAACAAGGGTAGAACATGCATGAGGCCGTAAGAAATCTAGAAAGTGATCCAGGAGTTCAGAGAGAAAAGGTTTTCATGTCTGGAAAGTCAAGTTCTTCAGAAAGGTACCAGTTATGGTGAATTCAATAGTGGCACAAATAAGTTTAAAAGGTTTTGAAAGGGTGCAAGCTTTTCCTAAATCTCGCATCTTGCCAATAAATGAGTAACAAGAACAGAAGGTGTCTCAAGCAATCACACAAAGAAGTCTGCTAGTAAAAAGTTAAGCATCTTTAAGTCAGCAGGACCACGAATAGACAGCAACACAAAGTGAGGAGTGAAAAACAAAGCGTTTGCTTGATAAGATAGAGAGGAGGTACAGAAAGGAGACACATTCTTCTCCCCACTCTCACAAACAGGAGCAAAGTATGAGAGAGGAAAAGCCTGCAAGAGCACCATGGCCACTTCTGGTTCTGAAGAGCCTCAGCGAGGCTAACAATACACCAAGCAGTCTCTGCTGTTCTTCCCAAAATAACGCATCTTCCAATCCTGGGAAACATCGCCCCCCAACCCCCTCCGCAACAGGTCACAGCCTTCCTCTTGAACAATGACGTAAATAAAGGTTACATTCCTGATAAAAAAATTCAGAAAATGAATCAAAGCTTTGACCAACAATGCCACAGACACAAGGACACGCCATAATCTTCTAAAAACTTTTTAAAAATGGGGAGAAATGTATCATATGCCCTCCCTACAGGAAGGGCCCCATCGTATACACAGAATCAAAGTTTACAAAGTAAATGTGAGACTTTAAATATTAACTTTCTTGCTTTTTGGAGAATTTTCTTCTAAACATTTTCATTATTTTTATTTGTGTCAATATTACATGGGCACAGAGTTTCAAGGATCACTGAATCTACTGCAAAAAACAGAAGTCCCATTGTCTCCCTCTCCCCATCCCTTTCTTGTGTGCTAATGCCATCTTAAAAATCCCTTTCCTCTTGTCTTCCCAGGGTTTCAGGAGGAAATAACATATGTATTCATATACTACCACTACCTGGAGGCCATTTCTCATAATTTAGAAGGGACATGGAAGATGAATTAGATGGCTGATATTAAAAAAGCTGATATTTTCTCTACAGTGAACAAAGCATTTAAAATCATCCTCTGACCATACACAAATCTGGGGTCACTCCTAACAAAATCCCAGTATTGTGTCATCTAAGCATTGGAAGGACTTGTTATGACTTTACTTTTGAACGTGGGGAGCAGAATTTGAATCCTGTATTATTCTCCATCTTTGCCTTTAACCTTTTCTTCTATACTCTCATCAATAAATCAGTGTCGAAGGGGGAGTCTCACAAGGCGTACCTGAGAGGAAAAATTTACGGACTAGATGGATATTCAGTCTTAAGACTATTTCACAGGTTGGGGGTGGGCAGGGAGAAGAGTCACTTCCTTGGCTATTCTTTTGCCTTCAGAGTCACAACTAAAGACCAGCAACAAAGCTCTATAGTTGATTAGGAAGATAAAGGCCCAAAATACAGGTGACTTATTCTGCACTGCTAAGTGAATGAAATGTGACACACTTGCTGATGACAACAAACTTTTCTACCACCAAGAAATTTCCTTGGCTATCATTTCATAAACATAAATAAGCTTGAACTTTGGTCACATCTAGAGTTTGACCTAACTATACCTTTAGTGCTATGTGCTGACTAATTATAGGTCAGGCATCCCTAATCTGAAAATCTGAAATCCAAAATACTCCAAAATCTGGAAACTTTTTGAGCACCAACATTCCTCTTCACTCTTTTTCTTTCCCTTTTCTCTCTCCCACTCTCTCTCTTTCTAAGAGGATAAAACAAACTTTATACTTTGACATCCTAATCTCAGCATCAAAAATTTTTCTCCACTCATGCCATGAGCACCTACTAAGTTTTCCACCTTAACGACATGATATCACAAGTGGAAAATTCCACACCTGACTTCATGTGATGGGATGAAGTCAAAACATAGTCAAAACTTTGTTTCATGCACAAAAGTATTAAAAATATTGTATAAAATTACCTTCAGGATATGTGTATAAGGCGCATATGAAATATAAATGAATTTTGTGTTTAGACTTGGGTCCCATCCCCAAGATATCTCATTATGTATATGCAAATATTCCAACATCCAAAAAATTCAAGATCTAAAACACTTCTGGTCCCAAGCATTTTGGATAAAGGATACTCAACCTGTACTGACTTGAAACTTGAACATATCAGAAGGGACACAAAACATCAGACAGGAGGAGGTTTACAGGGTGAAAACCAAAACTTGAAACAACTTTCTTTCAACCAGTGGTGAGCAAGACAATGATTTCAAATATTTACCTTTCATGAAAATTAATACATGAATGAGAGTTTAGTCCCACAAATATATTGCTGGGCCCCTGACAGTGGTTTTTGCATCAGACTGGGTGGGTACATTGAATTGAAAAGTGAAAACTAGCTAGGTGTGGGGGCTCATGCCTATAATCTCAGCACTTTGGGAGGTATTTTGGGAGGCTGAGGCAGGAAGATTGCTTGAGGCCAGGAGTTTGAGATCAGCTTGGGCAACACAGTAAGACCCCATCTCTACAAAAAATAAAATAAAATAAAATTATTAGCCAGGCATGGTGGTACATGCCTGTAGTCCCAGCTACTAAGGAGGCTGAAGCAGGAGAATCACCTGAGCCCAGGAGTTAGAGGCTGCAGTGAGCCGGTGAAAACTTTCAGGCTCATGGTAAATCATTCAGTTTATATAATAAGTATGAATATTACTAGTCACAAAGAAAAGTGTTCTCTAAATGTTGAGACTTTCCCAAAAGATGAGTGCAAAGTGCATTCATTAAGAAAAGGAGAACACAACCTTTGTCTGTTTTTTTCCTGAATTCTGAATTATATCTTTACACTAATAAAAATCAGTAATACTACATGGCCTAATTTTAACTGTCATGGATTGGCTATTAACCTCGAGCAAGTCACATTTTTCCACCTGTATATGTGAACACAGGCATTTTGCCTATATTCTGAATTTTCTTTAGGCTATTTGCATATAACGCCATTGATCTGTTAGGGTAAATGCTCTGCATCATATGGACCACGGTTCGGCAGGATCCAGCATTGCATTTAGGACAAAAGCTGCTGACCTGGTGGCTCAGGGACTTGTACTCCACGGCCCTGGGTTCTTCTAAATACTGCTATTGTTTTGATATTGTCACGTGTGATAAAGGTGATAAGACTGGTTTAGGCATTCTTTAGGGCCCTAGTCCCTTTTTTCCCATTGAAACAACTGTTTTTTTTTTTTTTTTTTTAAGACAGAGTCTCACTCTGTTGCCTGGGCTAGAGTGCTGTGGTGTAAGCCTAGCTCACAGCAACCTCAAACTCCTGGGCTCAAGCAATCCTCCTGCCTCAGCCTCCCAGATAACTGGGACTACAGGCATGCACCACCATGCCTAGCTAATTTTTCTATTTTTAGTTGTTTGGCCAATTTCTTTCTATTTTTAGTAGAGACAGGGTCTCGTTCTTGCTCAGGCTGGTCTCGAATTCCTGACCTCAAGCAATCCTCCCGCCTCAGCCTCCCAGAGTACTAGGATTACAGGCGTGAGCTACTGCGCCCGGCCTGAAGCAACTGCTTTTAAATCTTGATTTTTGGCAAAGCAATCCTTGGGAAACTAACTACATTCCACACCACATTTATCTCTTTGGAGGAGCTTAAATCACTCTGTATAGTAGAGAATGTTCCCTTCAAACTCTCTAAAGTTATTCAAATAGAACTATGTTGATTAAGTCGCAGATAAACTGGATGGAGAGTCATAGTTTTATTACAAGGAAAAATGGTCATAAGAGATGGAATGAAAAATACAAAAATAATAGAGTATTATCTTGGGACAAAGAAGAACAGAGTACAAATGTACTGAGGTTAGGAATAAGCCAACGGAGGAAAGATATAAAATAGCACTTTGAAAAGTATAAAGAGCTAGAGAAATGCAAGATATTAAAGTATGCATATTTTATATTCCCTACAGTTCAGAGTGCGTGGAAGGCACGCAAAAAGTGTTTAACATAAAAAGCAGGCAGCACTGGATACAAACAACCACGAAAGGAAAAGATCTTTGGGCCACCATCCATAAATCAAAAATAGTTTAAAGGGTAACTGGGCTGTCCTGGTTGGGAGGTGATTGCCCTGCTGTACTAAACACAGATGAGACACTACTAGCAGGCGGCTCTGTGATGCCTAACCACACAACCCCACAGAGGAGTTAAGATGTTTTAAAGCAATGTTTCAATACTGACTAAAGGGTTAAAAATGGGAGGTAATACCTTATAGCGAGGAGGCACTCAAACACCTATTGATTAACGATCTCCAGGGCATGCTGTGGTGTAGGCCATTTCTTCTTAATCTTCTCTAGATCAGGAGATGTCAAGGAAGAAACACCTGGCATCTCTACTTTCCAGAGGTGATGTAGGAAGCCAAGCCAAATGGAGAAAGCCTGAAATAATAATAGCATATTTATGAGATATGATGTAGGCACCACTTTAATATATTTGGATGATTGGTACAGTAACACAAAAATATTTTAGCATAAAAGGAAATGATTCCCCTGCTGTACTAAACACAGATCAGACACTACTAGCAGGCAGCTCTGTGACACCTAACTACACAACCCCACAGAGGAGTTAAGATGTTTTAAAGTAACGTACAGCAGGGGAATCATAAAAGACTTCTGGGTGATCATGGGGATCATTCTAGGGACAAATTTGCTTCAGCTCATTAATCTGGTAACAATGGTGGCACTGTTCCTGCCATTTTGGCTCTATTAAATGTATTTATTAATAACACTAATATGTGTGTGTCCATTTGTGTATTGCTATCTTCCCAACTGCTGTCAATTTTGGAAGGTCAACAATTAGGAATTAAACCGATGATATAAGAATACAAAGACTTACAGTTTCCAAATCTGATTAAAATTTGTAAATTCTAAATTCTCTTTCACATACTGTTCCCCTGCCATCCTTCCTGGCTGGCTGACAAGTCAAAAGAGGCTCCTGTTGATCGCACCAGCGCTGGGAATAGAGTTCAATGAGTTGTGCATTCAGGGGCCACACAGGAGGGGAATACAAGCCATACATACAGAGAACCCATACACACAGGCACATCCCCATTCATCCACTGGCAGAGGACACATATTACTTCATTATGAGTCTCTCACTGGTATTCAAGAACCGGAAGATCTGTACAACTAGGAGGTGACAGCCACAACAAGGGAGTCACTGTTACTGTTTTCTTTTATATGTCTTCTAATCATTGTCAGGCAAACTGTATTACTTACACATTTTGTTCCTTGTGCTGGTTATTGAAGCATTATTTCTAAGCTTCAGAGCTACTCTACTTTGTGTTGTGGGGCCTGGACTCTGCAGACTGCCAGCTGATACTGCCCTGAGAAGAGTTAACAATTGTCTTAAACACACACACACCCCACGCACGCACAAAGAAACACGTGCCACACACACAAAACACACCTACACACACGCCATGCACACAGGCACCAGATACACTTAAACTGTCACTCAATGATATCAGACAACTTTTCTTTTAACTTGAATTTTAATTATGTACATAAATAGCAATATGAGAATGAGGAATTCTAAGACTTGTACATTATCTCTAGGTGAAAAAATTTCAGATTAGTTTGCTTGTAGGATGGTATCACCCAAGATAACAGAGGCCTAGTACAGTTTTTCCTGAAGAAGAAACCCAGTTTAATACATTCGATACTGACTTCTCCGCCATTTTTCTGTAGAAATATTGATTTACTGTATGGAGTTTCCAATGTTCACCTATAACTAAAGGAAAGAAAAGGAAAACATAAGTAAATGGTGTCAGAAAAAATAAAAATGACTCTAAAATTTTACCTTTTGAAAATTCTTTAGATTTAAATAGAGAAGCCATATAAAATATTTACATTACCATTATAGGACCATAAGAATCATAAGCCAGAGAACACTAATTATTCCCATTTTACAGATGGTTAAAGTAAAAATCAGAAAGGTTTTTTGTTAACCAATACTACATTCAACTGGCTGTGCATCTGAGCATAATGAAACAGATGAATGGATGAATAAATAAAAAATAAATGCCTAAATGGCATAGCACACACCACATCTCTTCCCCTCTGAAGATTATACAACTACATTTCCAGCTATCTGCTAGAGAAGAGCATGATTATATCACCCTCAGTCTAGTGTGTATCTTTTCTCACATCATCCCCATCATTCTTTTCTGGAATGAAACACACATAAATTCAGAGACACAGCAAAGACAAATCAAGTCTTCTCCAGATTGTTTTCCTAATATGTAATGAATAACTTAGCAATTAAGGTTTCTAAATATTTTAGAAGCCAGTGACTACTCACTTGATCTATTAATATAAGAAATTCTTAACCATGTAAATCACTAACTTTTCTATCTCAGTTTATTAATCTGTCTTTGGCTTCTCTAAGAATTTGATAGATTTACTGCACTGTTAAAAACTAAAAACTGGAAACAACCTATGTTAATAAAGAGTAAGTAGACCACGGTAGTCTATATTAGGAAATCATTAAGCAACTAAAAAAGGAATGAGGTAGATCTTTAAGTACCAACAGGGAAAGATGTACACAATATATTAAGTGAAAAAGCACATTAATTCTTTCATTCAACATAGCTAAACATAGTACCATGAAATATTCTAACCAAAAAAATTGAATCTAAATCTGATTAAGCCTTCAGGTCCAACTGTTTATGGGAAATACAGAGAAGAAAGGAACCAAGAGATAAACAGAACGACACTAAATAGATGCACGCGGCCATAGCCAGAACATGGGAAAGCCTTTTCTTTTTTCCCCAGCTCAATCCCTGCAGAACATGGGAAATTCTAATGGACAAATAAGACAAACTTTTCAACAAACAAATGAGGGAGAGGGAACTATTACAGTTTAAAAGAGACTTAAGAGATCTATCAGTCAAACACAACAAGCAGATCTTGTTCGGATTCTGGTTCAAACAAACCAACTATAAAAAGTTATTAATGAGACAATCAGGGAAATATGTACATTGACTGGATATTAGACAACATTAAGGAATTACTGTTAATTTTATTAGGTGTGATAACAAAATTAAGATTGTGCCTTCAGGAAGTTTTCTGTGTACTTGCAGAACAATATGAGGAATATGATCCCATTTTGTCAAAAAACCAAAGTATGCATGTATGTATGGAGATATATGTACATATGTGTATATATATATATATATATAAATTAAAAAGTCTGAAATGGCTGGGCACAGTAGCTCATGCCTGTAATCCCAGAGCTTTGAGAGGCCAAGGAGGGAGCATAGCTTGAGGCCAGGAGTTTGAGACCAGCCTGGGCAATATAGTGAGACTCTGTCTCCAAAAAAAAAAACAAAAAAAAAACGCTGGAATGATATACCAAAGTATTAACAAAAATTACCTCTGGGAAAGGAATAAAGAATAAGACAAGATTTTAAAGTATTTATCTAAAAATATTTTGTTATAACCAACATCACTTTTATAATATATCTCCTCCAATAAAGATCTAAAAAAAAAAATGAAATCAAGGTTGTATATACATACAGCAAGCTGAACTCTGATCCAGAATATCTTTGAAAACTAAAATGGATATTTACCTAGTTTCCCTTTATTCTATATCTCATTCACTGTCCCTGTAGAGAAATACAACCATATTCAATGTTAAGTCTCTAGAGGGTGGCTCTCCGGTTGTACACCCTCCATCTGCCAACCGCCCCCCCTCTTTCTAATGGCACATGCCATGCACATCTGGCCCCATTCCCCAGAGAAGCTGATTCTGGGATGGGGCCTAGGCTTCTGCCTTTTAACAAGCTCCCTCATAAGTTGTTTGTATCTGAGAACTACTGGCCTTGGGTTACTATATGAAGGGCTGTGATGTAAAAGAGGAACTCGATTTGTTTTCTGTGACCACAGTGTAGGAGTCACAAGGAGACATATTTTTGCTTAGTAGAAAAACAGCTTCCTAAAAATCAGAACTGCCCAAAGATGGCTGCCCCATGGGGTGAGTTTCCTATTGGTGGTGGTAGAAAAGGAGGAAGATACAGGGTTACAGAGGAGTCTGCTTGAGGCTGGGGGCTGAGCCAGACGACTTCTCTCAAATTCTAAGTTTATATGACTCTCTGGGTCTCCAAAAATATGAAGAAAGCTTGAGAAAGAAACACTTCAAACCCAGGGTTTTCATGAATTTTATTTATTTATTTATTTCAGGGTATTGTGAGGGTACAAACACTACAGTTACACTTTATGCCTTTGCCTCACCCAAGTGCGGGTTTAAGGCATGCCCTTCCCACCCCCCCCCTTAGTGCTCCCCGTGTCCTTTAGTTGTTGATTTGCCCCCCCATCCCCCTAATCCCTAGAGAGTATTTCTGCCATGTG
>RJWJ010042440.1:0-13052 GCA_004363605.1 Indri indri | reverse complement strand
TAAGACTGGGCTCATGTATCATTTCCATAGATGGTTTTCAGGATACCAAGTCTGGGTAACCAGGGTAGAAATGGGGGGAAGGGTGTGTCTTTCCCAACCTTAGATGCGTAGAAGAAAGGGTAGAGGCCGATGGAGCTGGACCCTCTTACCTCCATTTTCTGTAATTCCCACACGCATAGGGGAACCGCAACCACTATGGACACCAGGTAGATGACCACTGCTAAAGGTCGAATCCACTGTCTCCAGTTCCTCCAGGTACAAGTGCAAGGCATGTTTTCGAATAAATTAGCTCCGGATAGCGAGGGAAAAGAGCTCGAAGGAGACTGTAATGGGGAGCCCTGTTCTCTGGCTGTTTTGTCAACTCGCATACTACTGAGAAAGAGCTGTTGGGTGACTTTACCAAAAGCTCGAGCCGCCTCCTCGGCCGGCGCTGTGCTTTCTGTTGCTGTTGCTGCTGCTGCAACTGGGGCCTCTCAGGTTGTTACCGGGAAGCAGTGAGGGCAGCATCCTTTCTTCCCCACCCAGCATCTACCCGGTTTTACTGCGGTGGAATCTCTGGCGGAGCCGCTCCCTCACCTGGGGATCGCTCTGAGCTCTGCCTGCACCATGGCCTCGACAGCGGCGCCGATCAGGACCAGCCTCTAGGGAGCCTGCACACTCCGGTTCTGCCCTACAGCTGCCTGCCCGCTTGCTCTTAGCTTCCGAGGTCAGACGGGATCGGGCGCGCTCAGGGTGGTGCGGCCGCAGACACCGCTTGCTCTTTTCTTTAGAGTACGTGGTTCCTTCCTCCCGCCCTCGCCGGTGTCTCTTCGCCTGATTCTGCTGGTAGATCGGGCCCCAAGATTTCCTCACTGTCTCGCACGGGACATTCCCTACAGCGGAACCCAAGGCCAAACCAGGACTTTCAGCTCTTTTCCGCTTCCGCCTCTGCTGTCTGAGGCAGGCGATTCGTCGTCAGCGCCAAACGAGACCCGCCCCATCCGGCTGGCTTTACACTCTCTGATTGGTCATTTACGGGGGCGGGGCTGTAGGATTGCGTACCGGGTTAGAAGGAGGAGGAGGTGGATGGAAGCTGGTGTAGTTGCTGCCAGGTGGTCCAGTGGCCCATGAGGAGGGTTCTGGAAGCCACAAACTGCTGCAGGAATTGTTTGAGGACACTTGAGGAACACTGGCTACATTCGTCTGCTGACCCTATTCCAGCTCAAACAAAGCTTGGGTAAGGGGTAGCTACTTTAGCGTCGAACTGGAAGAGAGAAGGCCTTTCTAGGAGTAGATACGGAAACCAGTTGGAATAAGACAGAGAATGGGAAACGTCTGCCCAGTTTTCTGCCAGTTGCTAAAATCTAGGGGCTAGGCCGCTTAGTTATTTCTGGATCCTACAGAAGGATCATTCTAAAGGTTTAATTTTAGAAGCAAGCACAAATATGGAATGTCCTTTCCGCATTTGGAACTTGTATTAAATACACTCATTTAAGTCTCAAAAGGTTGACATTCCAGCTGACAAAGGAGTTTTATATGCTTAAAGCTTTTAGGTAAACCTATAGAGCAAACAAAGTGGCAAATGGGATCCTAAAGTCTTTATAAACCGATAGAGCAGACAAATACCTACTTCTCAATGAGATATACGAATGCGTTTGATATTATAATTGTCATTTTCAGAGGTACAGGCACTATATTATATGAGTTGTTCTGCACAAAAACCTTGAGAGATAGGCGGTTTTCTATCTCATGGATGAGAAGGTTTCAAGTGGTTAAGGAATTTGCCCAAGCTCACTGAGCTAGTAAGTGGTAGTGCTGGGATGCTAACCTTGGCTTCTCTGACTCCAACAGGCATTATATTTAAACATTTGACTTGTCAGTACCTGCCATCCTGGGAATTTCTGCCTAATGGCCATATGGACAGGAAAGTCTGTAATATTGAGTACACCTAGCACAGAATTCTCTCAGAGACATCAAGGGAATATTATGAGTATCTTTTCCAGTGTCATCTGTCCTAGCCAAAGACTGGAGCTTGACTTCTGCAGCTGTCTTCCCAATCTATAACATGTCCTTTTTACATCCTGACCTCTTTTTAATACAAACTGCTTTCTTTCTTTCTTTTTTTTTTTTGAGACAGAGTCTCACTCTGTTGCCCTGGCTAGAGTGAGTGCCATGGCGTTAGCCTAGCTCACAGCAACCTCAAACTCCTGGGCTCAAGTGATCCTACTGCCTCAGCCTCCCAAGTAGCTGGGACTACAGGCATGTGCCACCATGCCTGGCTAATTTTTTCTATATATTTTTAGTTTTCCAGATAATTTCTTTCTATTTTTTTTAGTAGAGACAGGGTCTCGCTCTTGCTCAGGCTGGTCTCAAACTCCTGAGCTCAAAGAATCCTCCCGCCTTAGCCTCGAGAGTGCTAAGATTACAGGCGTGAGCCACCGTGCCCAGCCACAAACTGCTTTCTGAAAGGGGAAATAAGCCTTTGTTTGTTCTTCCTAAGCTAACTTACAAAATTGAAATAGTTGTTTTTTAAAAAATTTCCTGATCAGTAAGTTAATGATCAGAATCTGTTGTTAAAGTTCAGAAAATAGAAGAATAATGAAGAGAAAGTTAACTGTATTCTACAACCAAGTATAACTACTCTTTACTTTTCTGATACACCGTATAGGCTTCCTTGGATAGGCTGTAGGCATAGATTGTGCTTTCAGCCACAGTATTTTTGCCACCTATAATAATCTTCCCCATTCTTTCT
This sequence comes from Indri indri, assembly GCA_004363605.1. Classification (NCBI taxonomy): domain Eukaryota; kingdom Metazoa; phylum Chordata; class Mammalia; order Primates; family Indriidae; genus Indri; species Indri indri. Next base: position 10,321 of record RJWJ010042440.1, on the reverse strand, counting down.
CATGTACAACACTTTTTCATCTAATTTGTTAAAACTTCCTTTATTTTCCCTCCATATAGTCTCATAGCACTTGTGTTATATTTGTCTACTTACTTGTTTCTCCTTTTTGGACTGTGAGTTCCTAGCAGCAAGCTAAAATTCTAGAACCATTAGAGAAAAGTGAAGGAGAGAAGAGACTAGACTGTCAAATGCACAAATGATTTCACACCCCAGTTTGTGAATTGGGGTTCATCTATGGTGATGTTTCTTCAGATCAGCAGAGAAATGAAAAAAAAAAAAAAATACAGGCTGAACATGCCAAATCTGAAAATCTGAAATCTGAAATATTCCAAAATGTGAAACTTTTTGAACACTAATATTATGCTCAAAGGAAGTGCTCACTGGAGCATTTCGAATTTGGGATGTTCAACCAGTAAGTGTATTCCAAAATATGAAAAAATCTGAAATCTGAAACACTTCTGGTCCCAAGCATTTCAAATAAGGGATACTCAATCTGTGTGTGCGTGTGTATGTGTGCATGTGTGTGTGTGTATATATATATATATATGTAATAAGTTTTTCATTTATTCACTCTTAAGGATTGTATTTTATTTTGAAATTGCCTATTTTATTTTTAATATGATGATAGTAGTTCTTCAGATATTCTTACTTTGGAGAATAAAAAGTTGGCAACCTTATTTGCCCACCAGTGGCTTTTTTAATTTCTGAAATTTTTCTTGACCCATGACATCCTAAAGTGTAGTTACTGATAAGGAATGGCCACTGGTGTCAGCAACCATAGTGCTAGTGTGATCCTAATCTGTTTGGTTTGCTTGCTGTAGGTATTCTCTGTATTCTATCTGGATATGACTATGCCTAAGCTTGAGGGTGAATCTGAGCCTGACAGTGTTTAAAAAATAAGTGGTTATAACTGGCAGATGGTACTAGGGTCAAAAGCAAGCTGTTAGTCAGCCTTGATGCAAATATATGGATAAAGTGAAATTTCTGTTTGTTACTGCATCACATGAAAGTAGGTGGAATTTTGCTATCCTTAGAGGATAAGGTTGGATTGGTCTCACTTAAAATAATAGGTTAATAGCCAGATGTGGTGGTGTGCGCCTGTAGTCTCAGCTACTTGGGAGGCTGAGGCAGGAGGATTGCTTGAGCCCAGGGGTTTGAGGTTGCAGCGAGCTATGATGACACCACTGTACTCTAGCCCAGGTGACAGAGCAAGACCCTGTTTTGAAAAATTAAATAAAATAAACTGGACAAAATGGATAAATTCACTTTGAGGGATCTTGGAAGGTGGGCAATTTTAACCTTTGGCATGTATCTCCATTTCTCTCTCTCTATATATGACCCTGGTGGTTTTAAAACCTGGCTGCACCGTCTTCGATACTCTTCCCATAAAAAGATAGAGGCCGTGTTCCCTCTCCTAAAATCTGTGTGGGCTTGTGACTGATTTGACCAATAGAATATGGTGAAAGTGACCATAGTCACTGTATGTGACTTCTCAGGCTAGGTCATAAAAGGCCATGCAGCTCCACCTTGTCTGCTGGAACACTAATTTTTAGAACTCTCAGCCATCATGTAAGAAGTCCCACTACCTGAGGCTGGCATGCTGTGAGAAAGCCCAAGACCCATAGAGAGGCCCCTTGAAGGTACTTAGGTCGACAGTCACAGCTGGGCCCATGCCTTGAGTCAGCCCAGCCCAGCCCAGGTGCCAGTCACGTGAGTGGATGAGCAGATTCCAGCTCCCAGACATGCCTGTCACTCCTCGGCTGTTCCAGTCTTCCCAGCTCAGGCCCTAGGCACATGGACTGGAGATAAGCCATCCCTTCTCTGCCTTGTCCTAAGTCCTGACCTGAAGAATCCATAAGCATAATAAAAATAATCATTGTTTTACTTAACTGAGTTTAGAGTTGTTTGTTATGCATCTCTTCCAGTGAATAGATAGGTAACAGAAGCAATGTTTTTTGTCTTTGTATTTATGTACCCTGTACCTAATCTGAAAGAATTTCCTCACTTACAGTGATTTTTTTGCGTATAGTAGACTTTTAGCCTAGATAAAGTCCCTCAGGTTTTTCTTTTTTTAGGAATATGTTGGCTCCAAAGTCTGAGATTGTTCTAACCGATCAGTGAGTTCAGTGAGTTTTAGATTTAAATGTTGCAAGAATATAGGGGAGAGATGTGAGCAGGACTTTATAGTATGCTTACTGTTGTACTGTTTCCTTTTCTCCCCCACCCCCAAATAGGAGGGAAAATGGTCGACTGTGAACTAAATGAATGGGGAAGAAAATAAAAGTGGTCCAAGTAGTAAAGTCAAACTTTCAAATTTGAACCTTGAAGCTGAGTATTTTTGCCCACTTAGAAGTTTCCGCTTTACCTACTACATCTTTCAGGCTGCTCTTTAAGCTTCATTGAGGGCACCATACCTTATTCATCTCTACCTACCCCAGCCCTCTGTCTGTAACAGATAAAACTGGAGATAATTGATATGTATCCTCATATCTTTGTATGTCTGTATGTCTTTATGTACATTCTACCTCACCTTAAGGAGACTTCGCTCAAGTATTTTTTGGTATATAAATACTGTAGTTGCATTTATACATTTTTGCAAATTTAATAAACCTTAAATATGAAAATCTGTTTAACATGTTCATGTTCAAATAAAAGTGAATTACAATGACTTAGAAAGTTTTTTGAGTATTTCATACCATTTTGTTCATTTTGTTTCATGGGTCTTATGATTCAGAGCAGGGATTGGCAAACTACAGCCTGCAAGCCAATTCTGGTCTGCAGTCTGTTTCTGTGTGGCCCATGAGCTAAGAATGGTTTCTACATTTCTTTTTTTATTGTGGTAGAATATACATGACACAAAATTTACCATTTTAATCATTTTAAGTGTATAATTTAATGGCATTAAGGATGTTCACATTGTAGTGGAACTGCTACCACCATCCATCTCCAGAACTTTTTTGTTACCCCAAACAGAAATTCCATACTCGTTAAATAATAAGTCCCCATTGTTCCCTGCCCCCAGCCCTTGGTAACCGTTATTCTACTTTCTGTCTCTATGAATTTGGCTATTCTGGGTAACTTATATAAGTGGAACCACGCAATGTTTGCCCTTTTGTGTCTGGCTTATTTCACTTAGCTTAATGTTTTAAAATTTCAACCATGTTGTAGCATATATCAGAATTTCATTCCTTCGTAAGGTTGAATAATATTCCATTGTATGTGTACACTACATTTTGTTTATCCGTTCATCTGTTGATGGACACTGGGTTGTTTCTACACTTTGCCTAATGTGAATAATGTGGCTGTGTACATGGGTGTACAAATATGTCTGTTCAAGTTCCTGCTTTGAATTCGGTTTTTCCATTTTTGAAGAGTTATAGAAAAAAATAATATTTCAAAATATTTACTGTTGGAACTTTTACAGAAAAAGGTTGCCAACTCCTAATTTAGAATAAATTTTAAAACTTTTACAATGGGCTCTTATGAAGTTCCTAAGTGCAGCTTTCCATAAAGTTCATTTGTTTCTTCATTAGGAAAATGATATTTAAATTTTAGTAGAATTCCTCACACTAAATATTTGAGGCACTCCAGTTATTTGGTCCCAAAACCAACATCGAAAAAATCACTGTTTTGTTTTTGTTACTAGGAGTGTTCACTGATTTAAAAGCAAGATTCACTGATTTAAAAACAAGCCTGCAGTCAATTCACAGTAAGAGGGCACAAGGGTTCTTCAGAGCCAGGATCGAGTGAAAGCAAAGGCCCTACCATGTATAATTAGGTATGTAGAAGCTGGAGGCACTGTCCTTTCCGCTTTTGATCTGCTTTTCTAATTCTGCTCTGAGCAGGCTATGTCCTTTGAATCCTAGCAAGTCCCTAAGGCAGAAATTTCCAAACTGTCTTGTTTCACAGTGCCCTTAGAATCTCACTAATTTTTTTCATGGTGTCCCTTAGCCAAAGAAATATCCAATAATTTTATTAAGTAATTAGGTCCAAATAACCCAATTATGTAATAACCAATTCATGTAATGTCTGACATATCTGTTTCTCTCAAAATTAAAATATCCCAAGGTTCTTCTGTGAGTTCAATTCAGTGGCCTATGACTCCTCAGTACACGATTTGGGAACTACCTGTGTTTCTGACCTGGACTTGCCTTTGTCCTAGGCCTTAATTTTTGTTTCATCCCAGATACCGTTCCCCACATTTCCAGGGATTGCCTAACAATAATGGCTGATGATTATTCAGCCATGGATGATTCTGATGGCTTTCTTCGCTTTACAGATTCAATTTTTACATTGTTGATTCAGGTTTATTTCCCCAGTATATTAACTCTTATTTTGGATTTTTTTTTATATAGTTTCTTTGTTTAAACTACTGAAATAAATATTTAAATGAATAGAACATTTGCTGTCATCTTCAAAGATATGTTACTAGAATTACTGGATTAATGACTGTAAGGTTCTATGGTTTCCTCACAAGAAAGGTGATACAGTATCTTAGGCACCCAGTAATCCTTAGACATATATGTTGTCCTTTGTCACTAAAGATACTGTGGATGGTACAAACAACTTACACAGTTAATAATAAATTACCTTTTCTATAAATTATTACTCACTACATAAGCTTTCCAGTAGCTCTATCTGTTAAGGAAGTTTCTGTTTTTTTCCCTCTTATCTCCACTGATGTTTTATTTTCAGACTAATTTAAGTGATACTTCTAGAATTTCAAGTTGCAGGCTAAAAGGAATGAAAAAAACTTTTAATAACTTTAAATAACAGAATCAAAACTAGATACTGCGGTAGATTTGGGTGAAAAGGTATTTCTGGTTAGGAAGAAGATTCTGTGTATTATTAAAACTGTGAGAAAGGAAAAATATTTTTATACTGAGAAAAATTCTTTTAGGATTTAAATAAAAATTAATATGCCATTTATTAGTAAATCCTAAATTGCCATTTAGGATTTAAATAAAAATTAATATGCCATAGATGCTAGACTGGTGATTGCCATAGAAAAAAGGCTTTGACTTAAACAAGGTAAAGAGAATTCATGGGAGGATTTTGTCCTAGTGTAGAGGAATAGTCTTCTTCTTTGTAAGGAATGTTTTACCTTTATTTTTCTCATAAAGAAAAATTGATTGCCTTCGTGTAAACTCATGAGCACATGTCCTATATGGCTTTATATAGGTAGGATGTGTGTGTGAATTCTTCGCTTATGGGGTTCTTCAGGCTTGGGCCAGTGTAAATGGTGCTGCTCTTTATGTAGCACTTTACTATGCAGAGGGAAAGCTAGACATTTTTGCTCCCATAGTATTAATATAATTTCTATGATTTGTGCTTTCTAGTTTTCTCCTTTGGCTAAGGAGAGGATCACAAGAGAGATGTGTCTTTGTTTTCCCCCTTCTTACTTGACTCTCTCCCTAGAACCATCTCTAAGTCAGGATATAAGGATCAGCCTATTGTCCTGGAGCTAAGCTTTTTCAACTCCCCCTTTTCTCAGGAATTCTGGCTTTGTAACCAGTGTCTCCACGGAGGAAGACTTAAGGTGAAAAAGTACCTCGCCAAAGGTGTTAGTTTTCTATTGCTGCCATAACAAATGACCACAAACTTAGTGCTTAAGTAATACATATTTACTGTCTTACAGTTCTGGAGGACAGAAGTCTAACATGGGTCCCAAAGGGCTAAAACCAACGGATCAGCAGGACTGCATTCCTTTCTGGTGGCTCTCTAGGGAAGAATCCATTACCTTGCTCATTCAAGTCAATGGCAGAATTCATTTCTTTGCAGTTGTAGAACTGAGGTCCCTCTTTCTTTGCTGGTTGTCAGCCGAGGGCCATCTACAGTTTCTAGAGAATGTCCACACTTTTTGGTTCATGATCCCCTTCCTTCTTCAAAGCCAGCAACAGCGAGTCAAATCCCTTTCACATAGCATCCCACTTCTTCCTTCATCTTATACTTTTAAGGACCCCTGTGGTTAGATTGGGCCCACGCAGGTAATCCAAGCTAATCTCCTATCTCAAGGTCTTCAACCTGAGTCACATCTGCAAAATTCCTTTTGCCATGTAAGGTAACATATGCTCAGGTCCTGGAATTAGAACATGGACATCTTTGGGGTTAGGTGGAGGTCATTATTCTGTCTACCACACCTGGTGATGTTAAAAAAAATGACCTGACACTAAAAGTCCTCAATTTTCAATCATTCTACAGCTGTCAATTTTGTACATTGTATGTTAATATCCAGAGCACCCTTTCATATGCTGACTTTAGACTTTCCTACATCCCTTGATAGGCTCTTGAAGTCAATTCTGTCACAATATTTAGTTATGTAGGATAAAGGGAGAGAAATAGTTAAAGGGGAATATGGAGATGAAAGTTTTACTTTTCCTTCCAACGTGGAAGAAAACAACAACAACAGCAACAACAACAACAATCTGTGAGCATGTTTATATGGTGATGGGAAAGAGCCAGTAGAGAAGTAAAGCTGAATGTGACAGGTTGAAAGTTATCCCCCAAATCTGTTCTTCCCTTCTGTCATAGCAAAAGAGTTTTTAGCTAGGCATACGGCCATCCAGCTAGAAACTACATTTCTCAAACCCCCTTGTAGCACTGGTTCTGACCAGTGATGAGCTTCCTTTAGTAATGCACTGTCTTGATAAGCTGGAAGGCAGAACAAGGTGTCCAGCACAGTTGTAGTCTTCTAGCAGCATTTCAGGGTTCATTGTTCAGAAACTGGTGGCAGTGGCAGCTTTTTTATTTGACACTCTAAACCCGGTTATTGGCAACTAGCCCTGCTGTCACCTAACCATACCCTCAAGGAAGGTCTTGAGGACACTTCACCAAGCACCGGGAGAGGGGCATCCCTTGGTGGCTGTCCTCTGACATCTGGAGAAGACAGTGGAAATGCTGCAAATATTGCATATCCTGATTACAGTGGAAAAATGGCATTCTATAGAGGTGGAGGGTAGGTGGTAGAGTTTAACTGACTAAGACGATTTTAGGTGCAGTTAGTATAATGCATCACAGAGAAAGAATGGTAATAGGAGTGTTTTGAAATAGGCAGCCTTCTGAGGTTCTGTTTTGCATAGTAGAGGGAATACTTCTAGATCTGCTGGGCAGAAACTAACTAGACACTGCTGTTATAATTCATGGCTTCCTCCCAGCTTCCCAGAACTAAGCCAGTGTGTAGACTTGAAGCTCCTCAACAGAGGTGGAGGCCAGGTATCTCTGAAACACTCTGTAGAGCAGCCATAGGTTTATACAATAGATTTCCTCCCAAGCCTTCCACAGAGTGACCTGGAGCTATTCACCTAGGGACTATGCACTGAGAGAAGGGAAATACCAAACCTTCTGGGAACTATTACATACAGCTTGGATTTTACACTCACCCCAGAGACCAAAAACCTACAATAGTCCACCAAAGAAGGGACTTATGGATTCTTGGCCCAAATTCATCTAACAGTGGATCTGGTGGGACTGCAGGCCCATCCTGTGTTTATTATCCCAACCCTAGAATATATGGTGGGTATACACCGCCCCCCACCGATACATAGACACCTGTACATATTCTTGTAGAATACCATTCTGCTTTCCTGTCCTGTCGGGTGAAGGCTATTATGAAAACAGGGACCGTCTCGGGCCTCTGGAGCTCTTCCTACATAATAAACCAAGCTCGTAATTGATAAGTAATACTGCTGGGGGAATGGGAGAAATTACTGCTGCCATAGAAACCTTGAGAGAAGCGGGGGGCAGTAATTCCTACTGTATCTGCATAAAACTTTTCTGTTTGACCAGGACAAAAGCCTGACGGGCCTTGAAAATGACAGCAGATTACTGCAAACCTAATCAGGTGGTGATGTTAGTTGCAGCTATAGTTTTAGATATAATATATTTACTGAAACAAATTATCATCCCAGGCACCTGACATGCAACTTTTGCCCTGGCAAATGCATTCTTTCCCATCCCAATCAGTAGGCAAAATCAGAAGCAGTTTGTGTTTATGTAGCAGAGACAAGGGTATATCTTTATTGTATTCTGTAGCTGTGGTCCCCAACCCCTAGGCAGCAGTCCTTGGCCTGTTAGGAACTGGTCTGGTGCCCCCCCCTTCCCCGTCTACCTCCCTCCCTTCCCCCAGTCCATGGAAAAATTGTCTTCCATGAAATTGGTCCCTTGTGCCAAAAAGATTGGGAACTCCTTTACATTGATTATTACACTGTTGATTGGACCTGGTGAGCAGGAAGTAGAAAATATACATACTAAGGGTGGGAGATAAACCCTGTGAAAGTTCAGGGCCCTACCACCACTTTGGTGAGGTTTCAAAAGGTCCAGTGATTTGAGGCATATTAGGAAATCCCTTCTACAGATAGATGAGCGGCAGTACCTTGCACCATTCACCATAAAGAAAGAGGCACAGTGTTTGAAAAGCCTCTTTAGGTTTTGATGACAACGTATATCACCTTTGGGCATGCTGCAATAACCCATTTATGAGTTAATCCATAAGTTTCCAGTGTTATGTGAGTCCTGGAACAAGAATAAGCTCTGCAGCAGGTCCAGGCTGGGATGCAGGCTGACATGCCACTCAAGTCTTATGACCTAGCAGGTTCAATGGCATTGGAGGTGTGCATGACAGCAGGATGCTGTTTGGAGACTCTGGCAAGCTTAGTCACTAGACAACCTAACCATCCATCACAAACTAGCTATTATCTGATCACTGAACCATAAAACTGGGCATGCCCAGTAGCATTCCATTATAAATGGGAATGACCACTACAAGACCCGGCCCTAACAGGTTCAGAAGGTGCCAGTAAACTGCACAAGCAAATGGCTCAGGCTCACATCTTATTATAAGTTGGTATCAGTTCAGATATACTGTCACCTGAAACCTAAAGTATTAGTCAGTATAGTTACCTGTAAGATGTTGGAAGTTGGGAGGGAGAAAAGAAACAATTAAATAACATAAAATATAGCTGCTAGAATCCTCCAAGTTGAAAATTGTATGCATAGTATGATTATTGTCACTCTTCATCACTTTTGGCAGCCCCAAATTACATGAGTATGGTGCTCACCTATATCCAGTGTTCTTCTCCTTCCATGACACTGAAAGATTGCACTTTGTTGTCCCTCTCGAAGGAGGGCCCATGTGGCTGATAGGTTATGAGGGGGAGTCATGTGCATCCTTTCCAGGTTGATACATTTAATTGCTGGCCTAAGACCCTCTTGCACTCTCTTGTCTTGCTACAGCAAACCTTGCCAACTGGAGCAGCTGGGTTGATTCTAGAAGACTGAAATGTGGACTCTATGGGTCAACACGAAATGAAGTGAAAGCATTTAAATATTTTTTCCTTTTGTTTTTAGTTGACACAATAATTGTACTCACTTGTATGATATTTCTGTATGTGTATACAATATGTAATGATCAAATCAGGTAATTAGCATATCCATCACCTGAAACATTTGTCATTTCTCTGTGCTGAGAATATTCAAATCCTCCAGCTTTTTGAAAATAATATAATAAATTGTAGTTAACCATATTCACCCTGCAGTGCTGCAGAACACCAGAACTCATTCCTCCTATCTAGCTGTAATTTTGTATCTGTTAACCAGCCTCTTCCCCTCTTCACCTGCCCCCCTACCCTTCCCAGCCTCTCATATCCACAATTCAACTCTCTACTTCCATGAATTCAAAATTTTTTTTTTAGCTCCCACATATGAATGAGAACATAAGGTGCTAAAATTTCCTTGGCATAATGTAGAGGGAGAAATTTAAAGACTTTGGAAATAGAGATGCTAGAGTCGATTTTCCTGTGTAGCCCATCCAGTCACCTACCCTCTAACTTTCTCTACCTAAGAAAGGGCCTAGAGAAAACACATTATCAAAGAAGTGTCACCATGTTTGGAAAGTGCTTTAGCGGCTGTTTGTAATTATAGCTGTTACTGGGGAACAGTGCAGTTAATATAGGTTTCCTAATTTCAGTGAGGGTGGGAGGATCCAGATGTGGTAGAGCCAAGTAGGAGCACTTAATGGCTAGAGGAAAAGTGATTGCAGTTATAAAAGGCAGCAGGCCTGATACAGAATGGCATGACTTCAGGATGGTAGCCAACTGAGCAGGGAGTCCTGAGGCTGTTATTATAAGAACTGCGAAGGGTCTGATATTTTTACCTTGTTTGCAAGCCAACAGGTTAGCTTATCACAGTTCATAGATGCTGGCAGAAGACATGAGACACCTGGGTCAGAGACAAAGGACTCTGTTACAGCACAGCAGGTGATAAGAACTTCACGTATACATCGGTTCCCCTTGCCTCCCAAGTCTCCGGGTGATATGGAGAGACT
>RJWJ010042439.1:0-13044 GCA_004363605.1 Indri indri | reverse complement strand
AAAGAATATATAGAGGGCAAATAAGCACATGAAAAGATGTTTAATATTATTAGCCATTAGAGGGATGCAAATTAACACCACAATTTGATATCGCTATATTTCTATCAGAATGACTAACATTAAAAAGAGAAAAAATAAAAGAAAATAGTGACAACACCAAATGCTGATGGGGATGCCAAGAAACTGGATCTCTGAAACATTGGCAATATAAAATGGTACAGCCACTCCAGAAAAGTTTGCCAATTTTTAAAAAAGCTATGCATGCAAATATTGTGTGACCCAGCCTTTGCACTCTTGGATATTAACACTAGAAAAATTAAAACATATTAACACAGAAACTTCTACATGAATGTTCATAGCAAGTGTATACAGACTAGCCAAAAATTGGAGACAACCTAGTTGTCTTTCAACAGGTGAATAACTAAACACACTGTGGTATATCTGTACTATGGAATACTGCCCAGCAATAAAAAATAATAAACTATTAATACATTCAACAATTTGGAGAAATCTAGAGGGAATTATGCTAAATTTAAAAAGCCAATTCCAAAAGGTCAAATACTCTAAGATATCATTAAATAATATTCTTGAAATGACCAAAATATAGAAGTGGAGAACAAATTTATATTAATAGTTTCCAGGGTTTAGGGAAGGGCTGAGAGTGGGAGGGAAGTGGATGTGGCTATAAGAAGGGCTACATAAGGGATCTTTGTGGTGATGGGAGATCTAGCATATGCTACATCTTGAGGATATCAATGTCAATATCCTGGTTGTGACATATTGTACATACTATACTATGGTTGTTCCATAGTTGTAGAAACCAGAAAAGGCTACATGGGATCATTCTGTATTATTTCTTCCAACTGCATGTCAGTCTGCAATTATCTCAAAATAACAACATTAATTAAAACAAAACAAAAGAATACATGGATGAGACTTTTGGCCCCACTATGAGTGGTCCCCATGGCAGAGGTGAGGAACTTTCTTTTCAGGCATAAGTTAGGCTTTAGTTAGGCTTTTCAGCCTCCATTCCAGTTGGCCCTACACTGAGCTCAAACTTTTGTTAAGGCAAGAAGATCTGCATTTAGCTGGCAATTTAGACACTTGGCAGACACTGCAAAACTGACCTCAATACATTTAGTGTTTATCAGAAAGCTTATTTGATATCAGCACTGTTCAGAAAGAATTATTTGAAGGCCGCAATTCTGAAAACTTACCTCTATAGCAAGCTTGGAGAGGAGAGAACTGAGTATCTGGATTCAGTCATTATTGAGCCACCACAGAATTACAGAATCAAGCTTTGGTGATCCTAGAAGAAATGTCTTCCTTTAGTCCAACAACTGTAAGATTTCTTTGAGGCATTACATTTCCTATGGGCATTGTGACTTATGCGATCAGATTTTCTTCTCTTGGGCTACTGAAATGCTAGATCTAAATTTGAGCCACTCTCTAGCAATGTGTGGGCCATTATGTATGATTTCTCATGCTTACCCACTGTTTTTCCTTAGTTCCTCATCCTACCATCAATTAATACATCTTGTTAAAGTTTATGAGTCTTTAGAAGCTGCCTTAAATCTCTCTTGGAATAAATAAGGAATAAAGATAAATAAATTTATCTTGATGTATATCTACTTCAGCCTCTTAATGTGTCATAATTATAGAGGACTGTTCTGGAATCACATTGAGAAATTACAGAAAAAAGGCTTCTATTTCTGGATTTTTTTCTAGGCCTCTTTCAACCTTATCTTTATCAAGCATAGTTTGGCAAACTTGTTTTATTCTTTTTCCATCTTGACTTCCTCTCTCTTCTTAGGCATCTGATGGGTGGGCCAGTTTGAATTTACTACCTTGGTTTTTTTTTTTCTTTTTTTTTTTTGAGACAGAGTCTCACTCTTTCGCCTGGGCTAGAATGCCGTGGCATCAGCCTAGCTCACAGCAACCTCAAACTCCTGGGCTCAGGAGATCCTACTGCCTCAGCCTCCCAAGTAGCTGGGACTATAAGCATGCGCCACCATGCCCGGCTAATTTTTTCTATTAATTTTTTCTATTAATTCCGATTAATTTATTTCTATTTTTAGTAGAGACAGGGTCTTGCTGTTGCTCAGGCTGGTTTCGAACTCCTGAGCTCAAACAATCCGCCCGCCTCGGCCTCCCAGAGACTACCCTGGTTTTTGGTCTTTGACGTCCATCCAGCAAATGGCCTGCTTCCTCTCTCACCAGGGATGAGGAGTAGCCCATCTGATGCGCTCCTTCATCTCCAAGGGATTCATCCAAAAAGGGAAAGGCATCCAGGCCTGAGACATGCATTCTAATTTAATTTTAACCTCAGTCTCCTCTGATGGAAACCATTCTTTGGACATTTCGCTCCTCACTAAACTCAGTTCATATATCAAACCCCCTTCACAATGGTCAATTTATTTAACCTTAAATAAAATTAACCTTGGATTGATTCAAGGTGAATAAAGCAATTTTACTGATAAACGGAAAATATTGAGTCTGTCATTTCTGGGGCCATGTCTAAGGTGCCTAGGAAATATTGGATAATCTATGTGAAGGCACATTATGTAACTAATACATTCATGCTCTGTTGGTGGAAAGTGTGTGTTGTTTGCGGGTTTGGGGAGATGAGATATACATACATTCATAAGCCACATCCATATTGTGCTATGAGACTTCTTTAATCATTCTCATGGAAATAATCCCTCTGGTTTTGCAAATTGGGCTGACACTTCAAAATCTGCATCAATATTATATGCCTGCTGGGCCCTAGGTTCCTGCTTCACCAGGTGATTTTTCCTCAAACTAAAGCTTATACATTTCCTTGGGTTCTACTGTGATTTTTCTGGTCTACTTATGTTTCTTTATTTTTCACTCCTGGGATATCTGAATTTATGATGTATAATTTCTGACGTTCCATGTACTTGAGGAATGCAAATATTTGAGATCAGTAGCTATAGACAGATTGATAGTGTTTGTGGTTCCTATTTGTTCCCTTCTGGCTTTTTATTCTGAGTTTTGACAGTTTCTGAACATGGTAAGTTCATGGCCATGGGTTATTAAGAAACAATGAAAGATAAAGATATAAGTACCTGATGAATTTAAATAACTTGTGCAAATAAACCAAGAAGCCTTGAAGTGAAATTTTGCTGATAAAGATTTAAACATGAGATTTGTGTGCTATCCACTGATATAAACGAATGTTGCTGTGTTCACTCTGTTTATGACTAATGTCAAGTCTTAAACTTTTAAAATACACAAGACCTTGGTCTACTTTGTTTCCCTAAGATTAGGACTCATCCCTCCCAAATGTATGAGAGTTGAACCGATGCAATGCTGGCTGTCAACAGTTGAATTCCTAAAGCAAAAATAAATATGACTCGTTTCATTTAAAATGTAGATGGGACTTGGTGGAAAAGAACAAAGATGGATGATTGTTCTCTAATAGAATTGGTTGGTTGCCAATGATAAGCTTCAATTCAAGAGTGGCAGGTGTATTGTAGAATGAACAATGAGCTTAGTGTCAACGTTTCAACTCTGTCACCTTGATGAAGTCTGCTTTTGTTATCAAGGTACATTTTTAATAGATGACACCCTCTGGGGTTTTGAGTAAATTGGAGAAGAGTCATAAACACATTTCACTAACAGAATGTTAAAGGATCTCGCTGTTCTGCTATCTTCCATACCCTGGAAGCTGGGTCAATGTGTTTGCTACTTAGTCCCCCAAATGGATGCTCCAAAAATATCTTATAGGAGAAATAAAGAAAATCCCTCCTTCCTCTGAAACCTTTAAGCCTCTCCAATTATTATCAAACATAGTGATTTTATTCAACAGGATTCAGTCTGCTTTTTTTAACTTCTGGCCTTGATGTGGAACATTTTGTCCTCAATTTCTACTGTCTACATTTTGTCAGCAACTACAAGTCCCCATCATCTGCACGTCAGTAAGATATCTTGGTACTCATTTTTTCTCCTAAGTTATTCACTAATTCAACAAATGTTTATTGAATGTCTTATACAGCAGGAGCAATGCTAAGTTCTGAGAACCCAAAAGTAAAAAAGAAAAAAAAAACAAGACCCAAAAACCCTACCTTTAGGGAGCTTTAAAAATTGCATAGATAAATGTAAAATTATTTCTATAATAGGTGCTATGGAGTAGAGATCCTGGTGTAATGTATGCATATAATGGTGGCTTTTACTTATCATGGAGGTGAGCCCAGGCTTTCCTGAGGAAATAATTGTTTACCTGGTATCTAATGGATGAGTATGAGTAACTTGGTGACAGGTGGAAGGACCAGCATTCCAAGCAGAGGAAATAGTATGTGAGGAGGTCATTCGTTTGGGAAGGAGGGGGAATAAATGTAAATTCACTGCTGCTGCAGTTGAGAGAGGAAGGCAAAGGCTGGATGAGTAGTGGTGACCATATGTGCTGTGTAACATTTTGTGCTGTGCATTCAAAATTCATCCTGAAAGCAATGAGAAACTATCAAAGTCTATTAAGCAGGGTGGAGAGTGGGTGAGGTGATGTGATCTCTCTTGTATCTGAGAAGACTATTCTTCCTGCCACGTGGAGACTGGCTCTCTAGGTGGATGCAGGTGGATCCAGCAGCCATTGCAGATGAGAGATGTTCACAGCAAGGGGATGGGCGTGGACGAAGGCAGGTGGTGTGAGTTGTTCCTGGAGGATAAATTTAACAGGACTCGAAGAGTGCAAGTTGAGGGAGCAAGCCAATGATCAGGATCAGAGCAGATGGATGTCAATATTGCTTGGAATACGCATATGGACTAGTGCAGAGGAGAGCAACATTTTTAACAAGACAGGACCTTTAACAAGTCTCTCTGCTTGAGTAGGGAAGAAAATGCAGGGTGCTCAACAGTAGCTCCCCTGATTATGACTAAAGTCACTCATAAGATCCAGGACTCAAGCATTAGAAAAACGATCCATGTAACCTAAAACATTTGTACTCCCTTCATATTTTGAAATTTAAATAAATAAATTCACCCATAAGAAAGCCCGAAACTTTTCTGACCTTTCAGTTTACTGATTTATTTTATGCATATGAAAACTCTTTGTAATGGATTAGATTATATAAATATAGGTTTACATATAAAATAATTGTATTACTATATATATTAAGTATACATACATAAAAAATAATGCTATTGCACTTATTTATTGTATATAATGTTTTCTTTGTTTGCTTTAAGGAGATGACAGTATGGCAAATATATACACCAGTATTATTGCGATTTAAGAAAGAATCTGGAATCTGTTCCCCAGATCGATTTCTTAACTATCTAAAAGTAATATGTTAGTGGTTTGGTGCTTACTTTTTACAGCTACATGAAAGGATTGTAACGGTGTTAATATATACCTTTAAAGTCTACTGAATATGAGTTCATTTTTGTGTATAACACAATACTTATAATTTTGCTAAACTTCTTCTTGCCTTTCACCTTTGTCTGCACTCAGCACCAATTCTAGAATGAGGCTAAGATCCATTAAGATGGACTATAAAGAGAAAGTCTCAAGTTTGCATTTAGTTTTTGACACTCGTCATTAGATTATGCAAAAGGATAGCAAACCTGGCCAGCCAGCGTCTGTGCTCACTGTCCTTCCAACTCCTTTCTCTTTCAGTTTAACAAATGGAAACCACAGAGGGATTCTGGGCTGTGGACAGAATGCTGTCTTCCTACGATAGTAAGGATGGTTTTAAGGATATTGCATAGTGCAAATTAAAGAAAAATCTACCTTCGCTCCAGTTTTAGGATGTTTTGAGGATATACAGAGAGAGTGAGAGGAGTGTAGATTGCATATTCTCATGTGGGGGTATCCACTGGAGTTATGGGATAGGCCTCGTTGGAAAACACTGAGCTGGGCTTCTCAAGGAGGCCGTGCACTGGCTGCCGGAGTCATCTGGGCACCATCACCTCGAGGTTGCCCTGATGGGTCGGAGTGCCCATAGGCAGAGACACTTCCTTGGTTTTCTGAGCCCTGAGGTGAGATGAGACCCAATGGCATGCCTGCGGCCTAACGGTGTGAACTCCGCTGTAGAGGATCGCGACAATGGGCCAGTTTCTAGGTAAAGGACCTGGCAAAAACTCAGGAATCGGTAGTCAAGTGAGAGTTAAAAGAAGTTGGCTGAGCCAAGGATGACAAGAGGGCTGATGTTCCCCAGGATCATACTAATTGAAGAAATAACTTATATTTATGGAGTGCTGTTCTAAGCACTTTACATGTTTTTAGTAAACTTAATCCCTATGCACACCCTGTGAGGTAATTACTTACAGAATTTTCATTTCACAGATGAGAAAAGTGAGTACCGCAAAGTTAAGTAACTTTCTCAGCATCACACAGCTAATAAATGGCAAGCCAAGAGTTGATACAGAAGTCTGGTCCACAGGCCGTGTTGTAATCACTACACATAAGCACAAAATTCACCACCTATAACCAGGAGACTAGCATATCTTAAAATGTCTAAATGGACCAGGGCTCCAAATCCAGCCCTCCACCTGTTTTGTTGTGAATAAATTTTTGTTGAAACATGGTCATTCATTTATGTATTGTCATTGGCTGCTTTGACAGTATAGTATCAGAGCCAAGTAGTTGTAACAGAGACCACGTGGGCTGCACAACCTCAAATAGTCACTATCTGGCTCTTTGCAAAAAAGTTTGCTGACCTGTGAAGTGGACAAAAGGCATTCAGAATTCCCAAGGACAGACACAGATCCAAGGAAATCACCCAGTTCCACAGGGATGCAAATGTGTGTGTGTGTGTGTGTGTGTGTGTGTGTGTCTATAAAATAATAAAAACAAGTTTTCAGTGTATTTTTAGATGCCTTTTTTATCTGAAGAAGCAGGGAGCATTTTGCCCATGAACAACCCTATGCTACTGGAGAAGACTTTAATTAGTAGGTTGGCCTAAACTGTAAACCAGATTAGATATTTAGTCAGGGGCACAGGAAGGAAGAATGCCAGGGTGTGTGTGTGTGTGTGTGTGTGTGTGTGTGTGTGTGTGTGTATGTGTGTATACACATACAGATAAAGAATGGCATATATGCAAGGTATATGTACAAATAAAGAAGTGTAAACACAGTCCAAGTGTGGGGATTATTAGAAGATTATTAGAAGTTGCTATTTAGGTTTCATGTTAATAAAGAAGTCTTCATTTGAGATACTTGCTGAAGTATTTATGGGTGAAATGGCACGCTGTTCTGTATTTGCCTTAAAATATTATAGCAAATAAATTTTAAAATGTGTTAGAGTAGGGTGAACAAGAATAACCAAATTAATGATAATTGTTAAGCTCAGTGATTAACATAAGATGGTTTCTTATACCATTCATTTTACTTTTATGGTTTGAAAATGCCCATCATGAAAAGCTTAAAAAATTACTATGTAAATTTTAAGTCCATTTTCATATTTTATCATAAACTGAATACATAAAAAATATCAGTGTTTTCATCATGGTCTTGTCATAATGTTCATCCCTTATTTTCTGTGTACTGCCAGGGAAGAATTGATGAATTGGTCCAGGCATAAATAGGAAAAGCAGATGAGACACTTACTGGAAAATGATGAACCACTTTCCGACTCTGCGTCGCCGTGTTTGACTCCACCACAGACGTGAACTGAAGTGCGAGGGGTGGCGAACGCTGCAGGAGGGTTCCTATGGTCAGAGAAGCACAGACAAACAATTCCCTTGGATTCTCTTATTTTCCCAGTGGGTAGGTTATGAAATGCTTGGACTTCACAGCAGCCCCACTGGAAGGGAGGCAGCTACACCTTGACCTTTTGAAGATAATTTTCCTTTCATTAAAAAAGGAGGAAGTAAAATGTGCATAAAATACTTCTCGTAGCAAGTAATTTGCATATGACATTGCATCAATATGTAATATTTATGGTGTGTTTTAACAGTGGCATGTGACATCTGTTGAAATAAAAGTTTTGGTATGTCAATCAAGCTGACAAGTCTGAAAAAGACGACAGGACAATATTCTGACATGCTTCCCTACCTGTCTGTCCCTGGCACTCTAATTTTCATTTTGATTTCCAGTTTGACCCAATGATTATGCATTAGTGTCTTCTTAATTTCCATGTATTTAAGATTTTTCAATATAATTAAGATATTTATATTTCTCTTTAAAGAAATAAGATTCTCTATATATGTAGTCATTTATTCTTTGAAAAGACATTGAGTATGTTGTGCCAGACTCTGTTGCAGGCGTGGCAGGAACAGCAAAGGACGAGACAGAGCCCTACTCTCACAAATTTTACTTTGTAGAATTTGAAGTGGTATCACTGTTATAGCATCCATCTACAATCTAGTGTAGATTAATTTATCTACATGCTAGTATAGTTTTTGTTCACTAATGCTAATCTATTCTGAAAGAAGCAAATTAAAATATCCTACTACAATTTTATTTTTATCACATTTTCCTTGCATTTTTATTTTTGATTTCTACATTCAGTTTCTGTTTTCATTATTTTGTGTGTGTGTGTGTGTGTGTGTGTGTGTGTGTGTGTGTGTGTGTGTAAATGGTTGCTTTTATTTTCAATAATGGAACATTTTATCCTGATCGGTACTTTTAAGCTTAAATTCTACCTTGTCTGGCACTGATATTGCTAATTATACTATTATTATTTACTTTTGTTGTTTTGGCTTGCTATTTCGTTGCCCAGCCTTTTATTTTCAGCTACTGATGATTACTTCTCTTTGTTTTGTGTTTTGTTTTGTTTTGGTTCTGTTTTGTCATCCTAACTAATAGACTACCTTTTAATGTGAAAACGGACTCCATTTACTATGTGTAATTTTATTCTTTCCTTCTTACTTCATGCTTATTTTTATTTTACTTTTTAATTCTCTATATTTTTGTCCTATTCTTACTTTTTCAATGTGGTCAAGTTATTATTTACCTCCTTTTCCCACTTGATCCTTTGGTAGTTCTGTTTTTTAGTCCATTAAAAGTTACCTCTACAGGAGAAAAAAGTCTGTATCATGCTTTAAATGAAAATTTTGCTGTAACCTACATTTATTTTACTAGCAACACTTGCATAAGGAAGAAAAAAGTTATCCCTAAAAAATCCATACCATACCTACAGTCATATATGGCTATTTATTTTAAAATTAATTAAAATTAAAAACCATATCTGCAATTTATCAGTAGTCATATGTGTCTAGTGGATATCATATTGTATAGTGCAGATTTAGAGAACATGTCCATAGTCATAGAAAATTCTGCTTCACAACATTAGTATTCTATGAAAAAACTTTATTTACTATGTATATACTTTATATATTATTAGTATATATTATATATATACTAATTATATGTATTATATATAGTGTATATATACTAATTATATATACTATACTTTATATACTATATATATACTGCATATATATATAACTCCAAATATATATTTATTGAGGTAATTGTTAGTAGGTTAAATATTAAAGATTGATAAATAAGTTCAATTTTCTAATATGAACATAGAAGAGAAATACAATTTCACACCACAGGCCAGTGAAAAGAACATCAGAGTCTTAAGTGAGGGGTCATTTAACAATAAATCATTTTAGTTAATGCAGGATATCCCAGGAGAGCTTCTTGCAAACAAACTAGCCAGGACTCAATTTCATGATGACAAGATTTCCAATAAGTTTAAATCTGAAGGGAAAGGACCTTTGTCCCAATGTGCCTAATGTGTATAGACTTAATGTTCTTAAGATATCTTGTAAAAAAGATACCTTGTAAAAAGATATCTGACTTTTGCCATTATTTCAACAGTGGGTTATAATGGCCGGTTTAATGTAATGTATTTTTAAAGCACCTGTGTCAAAAGTCTTTCTATTTTTTAAGATTATTTATTAGCTGTTCAATGAAACATGGCCTCTGGGTTCAACCACAATTTTATCTGAGATTGTTAAATAATTTGGTAATTCAACATTTTATTTCACTTTTCTAGCATTAGTAATCAAACACATATCTCTCCACCATTAGACAGGAATATGATGGGCCCTGTTTTTTTCACCAAGACATGATCAAGTCCCTTTCTCCTACTCGAGTAAAATAAACCATAGAATAGGCTTAATGTCCCTTCCCAGCCTTTCACCTCAAAACCTAGGTTTTATTAAGATAGTTTATAACTTTTACAGTCCAGAGTATTTTAAGATTATCCTGTCATTACATCTCTTTATTTCAAAAATATCTCACATATTTCCAGAAAGCCTATGCTTATTCATTTACATACTACTCAGTGTGTATAAACACACACACATACACGCACACACACACACAGAAGGACATATAACCTACTGTTCCCTCTTATTTTCTCCAATTCATCTGAGGATTCCATTATAATTTTTGGGGGGAGGGGTCTTATATCATTCCTTGAATATTGTCATCATATGGGACCAATGACTGATATAATATTTTGAAGTCATACTCTTCGTAATAGCAAAATTAGAAAAACATTTAAACACTCTTCATTAGAAGATGAGTATAAATGTACTTGGTTGTTTCTCTATAGATATTTAAGTTTTTAAAAATTTTGCTGTGACAAGCAATGTAGCAATGAATAGCATTGTCATTTCCTGTGTGGGCCAGTGTATCTAGGATACATTCCTAGAAGTAGAATTGTGGTATCAGAGTATGTGTTTGTATATTTTGTTAGAGAGTGCCAAATTGTTTTCCAAGGGTTTCTACAGTCAACACTTCCACTAGAAATGTATGGAAATGCCTGTCATCCTGTAGCAATTTTAGAATTTTGTTTTTTGTTTTTAGCCAATTTGATGGGTGAAAAATTACATCGCTCTATTTAACTTATTTTTCTTATTTTGAGTATGGATAAGCTCTTTTCATATGTCTAAGAGTCATTTATAGTTGCTGTTTCATAATTGTCTATTTATCTCTTTGCCCATATCTTCTCTCTGACCACTGATTTTTCTTGCTTCCCAGGAGCACATTATAAACATAATCTCTTTGTAGAATAATTTATAAATAAAAATTTTTTTTCTGGGTTAAAATTTGTCTTTTGATTTTTCTTACAGGTTTTTTTTTTTTTTAATCACAGAGCACTTAAAAATATTTTTGTAGTTCAACATATTTTTCCTTTCTTTATCCTTTTTATTTTATTTTATTTTTCTTTCTTTTCTTTTTTTTCCCTTCTGGGATTTCTGGATTTTGAGACATTGTATTTGTCAGGATAGGCTATGTTATGCTATTCCTAGCTCATGTGGTTGTAGGTAAAATTGAATTCCTTCCAGTTACAGGACTGAAGTCCCTGCTTTCTCCTTGGCTGTCAGCCTTTGACCTTGGAGTTCCCACCTTCTTTCTCCTTGATTACCTTTAAACCAACTGATTAGTGACCTTAATTACATTACAATAAATCCCTTCACCTTTGCCATATAGTGTAATCTAATCATAGACTGACATTCCGTCATATTAACAGGTTCCACCTACACTCACGGGGAAGGGATTCCATGAGGAATCTTGGGGGCTGTCTTAAAATTCTGGCTGTTTAAGATCTTCTTGAAATTTCTCTCATGATCTTCTGGTTTGCATGTCTATTAATTCATCAGTTTCTTTAAAACAGGTTTATAGTGCATTTTACTGTCTGGTAGGACAAAGTCTCTGTTGATACTCTTTCTTTTAGAGCTTCACTGGCTTATATTTATTTGACATAATTTCCATATAAACTTTAGAATAAACTTATCTGGTTCAAAAATGAATATAGAGAATTTTATGAATATTATCTTATGGAGAATTGGCATGAAAATGATAATGAGGTTTCCTGTTGAAGAATATATTATGACTTTCCGTATACTCAGACTCCTTTGGTTTCAATTAATGTTTTAATTTTCTTCTTATGATAATTCTTATATATGTTTCATTGGTTTTAAGATATTTTACCTTTTTGTTCAAACTGTGAGTGGGATCTTTTACTAAATATCTTATGGTGGTTATTATTTTCTTATGTGCAAGCTATTGAGTTCATTATGTTAATTTTGTACAGTAATTTTTCAGTTCATGCTCATGTATTTTCTACATATACAATTCTAGCTTCTATAAATAGCAATAAATTTTCCTCCTCCTTTCAATTTTTTATACATCTGATTTATTTCATTTTTCTAATTGACTATTGACCAAAATATAATTTTAGGCAATACTAGTGACAGGGGACATTATTTTCTTAGTCACATTTTAGTGGGAATATCTATAATGTTTCACAATAAGCATGATCCCATTCTAGGCTGAATTGGTACATTTCTCTAGGAAAAGCTGGTATCCATCCATTACAGTGTTAACTAAAAAAAATTGATTAACGAGGCTTATACTTTGGAAAAAGGAGAGCTTTGTTTCTCATAAAAGGTTGCAGGCTGCTGGGTGGCCATTCCAACAGGTTGGGAAGCAGAGGCCCAGCCAGGAGCCAGACACACATACTTCAAAGAAGAAACAAAAGGCAACAGGATTTTATACTGAGCAGGGTGGCCAAATATACATATTTAACAAGCTATAGGAGGAGTCATGAATATTTATGAAGATAAATCATATGCATGTAATTGTGTTTTATCTTTCCGATCCTGTTTTGGCTGGGAACTCAGTTTTATGGTATTTGTGGGGTCCTCTTGGCACAGAGAAGTTTTATTCAATTAGCAGAAGGCTCAGGATCTTACTTTTAGTTTACAACTATTTTATTGATTTTTTAAATAAATATTGTTGAATCATGCCAAATGGAATTTTTAGCATCTATTGAGATGATTATGTAAATTTCCTTCTTGAACTTCTTAGAATGACTGTTTATATAAATAGATCTTCTAATATTAAGCCATGCTTGGATCCCTTGTATTAACACCACTTGATCATGATGTATTATTCTTTCAACTTGCTGCTGCATTCAATTTACTAATTTTTTATGTGGGGTGTGCATTACTGTTTTAAGTGATATTGGTGTGTAGATTTTTTTTTCTTATACTATCTTGATAGAGTTCTTGAAAGACTAATATTAATTTACTCTTCTTTAAAACTAATTTGAAAAGTTTT
>RJWJ010042438.1:0-13037 GCA_004363605.1 Indri indri | reverse complement strand
TTTACTGGTGAATATTAAAGAGGTTGTAATTTTTCATTCTTATAAATAAAGTAGTAGAGAATGCTTTTGTATAATCTTTAATTATTTAAAAAAGTGTCTTATTATATAATGAGAATTTAATATATAATTCAAAGTAGAATTTAAAATAGTAGGTAATATGCTTTATATTTATACAGTAATTGGGGAGATTGGCTAGTTAACCATTTTTAGGGGTGAAGTAATTTCTCTGCTATACATTGCACACAAATTATATTTGTATTAACAATATAAATGTAATAAAATTAAAATGTTCAAAGAAGATGCAGGAGGTTATTTGTATTAATATGATACTAGGAGAAGAAAGCTCTTCTAAGCATGACAAAAAACAAGAAAAAATGAAGAAAATTATAGACTTTACATGAGATATATAAATACACATTTATATAATAAACTAAGCTGATCTACAGATGACTAATAGAAAATTTTTATTGCAAAATATTTTATAGGCAAAGAGTTAATATCCTTCATATTTAAAAAGAGAGTATAAATTATTATTAGTCATAGTAATTTACTTCCTGATTAGTAGTAATAATGATAACCAACATGTATGTGGCAGTTATAACACACAAAGCAGTTTAAATATTTATATCTCTTTTAAATTTCTAAACAGTTCTTCATAGACAGATACTATTGCTATTTACTCTCCTCTCCCTTTTTTAAATGAGCAATTTTTATCTCAGAAAGATTAAGTAATGTGACAATAGTGAAGCTGCAAATCAAATTCAGGCTTTCACAAATTTAATATCTATAGTTTTAATGCCTACATAATTGAAAACAGGCAATTAATTTCTTCAATAATAAATGTTTAACAAATATTTCTTGCACACATATTGCATTCCGAGTTATACACATATGAAAAACAATGTTCAACTTAATGTACTCATAAAAATGTACATTAATGAAGTCAGTTTGCTCTCCCCAACTTCCAATGTTTTCTGTCTCCCGAGAAAGCACTACTCACCTAGTAGTTCAAACCAAATCCCAGGAAGTTATCTTGCAATCCATCTTCCTCCATTTCTACTCTGATCTGATTTGTTACCCAACTTTGTTAGTCGCTACCTGCTAACAGCACTTAAGACTTCCTGGCTCTTTCCATCGCTTTTGCTATCGCCCAGGCTCAAATTGACAGCGACTGCCCGCTTGCTGCTCCTCATGTCCTGTTCAAGTTTTGCTCAGAACACAGGTAAAGCAGTATCTAAAAAACAAAATTCTGTTCATAGACCCACTTAAAACACTCCAATGGCTTCCATTCCACTTAGAATTAAAACCATAACCTTTAATAAGGATTTTATGATAGGGCACTTGTGTATATTTTCATCCCCCTCCTCCCCACCTACTGCACTTTCTTTTAATTCCTTGAATATGCCATGCTCAAAATGTTGTTTTCCTCTATCACATGCCTAAAGCCCTATCTTGTTCAGTACTCAATCTTCAGGGCCCAAGTACAGTAACTGGCAAAGAGTAGGTATTTAGCAAACACTGGTTAAATGAACCGGTTGATGAATGAATGCATGAAGGAGATGACATATCCATCCATCACGTTAGAGATGAAAAGAGTTGGGCTGATCTGAATGCAGTAGTGTCTACAACTCATTGATCACAACCACTTAGATTTTTTGTTCTTTCTCCACTCCTACTGCTTCACTTTACTAGCCTGACAAAAAAAGCGTTAATAATACTCCATGTTTTTAAGAATGTAGCTCATAACTTGCTAAGGTTTTTTAGAGAGACAATTAGGGATATAGATAGCTATCAAGAGTTAGATGAGGAAGTAAACTAAAAAGGTCAATAAACTGAAATATGTCAAATGTCCAATTTGTGACATACCCAAATACCCTAAATCAACTCAATTCAATTAAAATCAATACAACTATCTGGATTACTGAGGATTCCCCCCGCCAAAAAAGTTTGTTTTCCTGAGTCTCTGTCAGATCCATTTGCCTGTATTTTTGTGAGCACTGCTCATTTGAATGTCAATTGTACGTGTGCTTCACATTTTAATTGCTGAGTCTGTCTCTACACTTAATCTTTTATTTGGGAATGGGCAGGCTTTTCCTCTATTATAGTTAGCTACATTGCGGTTTTATGGGGAGAGGTGCCCTGATACCACCCTTACCTTCAACTCTACGCCTGCCTCTACCAATGGCCACAGAACAGTTTGGCAAACGTCCAGATTTGATTGAGGAAAATTGACTGATGGTTTCCCACACATTCGCATTTAGTGATTTGCTCAAGGTCACTGCAGTACATTGGTTGCTGGAATAGAATAGAGATCTCTCAACTCAGGTTCTTTAATTTTTAACACAACTACCACCATCCACACCACAACTTCCAATAAAGAAAAGTAATTTTAAAAGGAGTCATAGCCCCTCAAATCCAAACCAAATATTATCAATTACAGAAATATGGTAAGTCTTCTTGGGAATTTAAAGCCTATCCAATTTATTATGAAAAGGAAAATTTTAAAAGTATTCCCACACAAGAGTATTGGATCTCAAAATTATTAGAACATATTCATTGCACAGTGGCATTTGAGATAGAAAGAAGGCAAGGGATACAACTAATAAAAAGTAATATGACAACTCTCAGTATGTAAATTCTAGACTGGTTCAAAATTGTTCTAAACTAGAAGTAAAACTGGCTTTTAAAATACAAGATGCATTAGAAAGCTAGAATATTTGAATTTTAGAGTCTGAAAAGACGTTTCGGCTGGAGAAAAATACAAATGACTCCTGAATGCGGTTATTTATTCCTGGCTGTGCTTGATAAAGCTCTAAAGGATATCATTCTGTCACTCTCATTTTGCTGCTATTCATATCCTGCTTTGAAAATATTTTCATTCAGATTTTGAGTTCTTGGTGGGTATGACTTTCACCTTTCCCTTTTTCTTGTCATTTGGAATTAGAAGGAGTGTGTATTAGAAGGTAAAGCGGAATGCAAATCGTCACTTAAGTAAGAGAAAATAGTTGAAAGTTGTTTGTTGTTTTTTCCTTAAGTAATAAATCAGCTAGGTGTTTATTTCAGACATGCTAATTAAATAAATAGAGACCATTCTTCCTTTCACATCCCCTAGTTGGCGTTAATAACCAGTGGACTTTAGGGATTCTGTTAGCTGTGCTGTGCAGGGTTGAGTTAGCCAGGTTATGTGAAACTGGCACATTTCCCCCACACCAGAAAATGCACATTTCCTTCCTGTTGTGTTTTGGGGGCCCCTCTGCAAGATCACAGAGATCCATGCCAAACTCTGACTAAACAGAGAACCTTTTGAAAGAAGGCAGTTGTGTTAAATTAAATTGTACAACCATGAAGTTGAACGATTTTATCATCCTCCTCAAGGGAAGCCACTCAGCACGAGCATGAATGAACAATTCTCCTTCTGGAAAAGTACCTCCATCTTCATCATGAAAATCGAAGTTGAGGCAAAATGTAGACAGTGTTTTTTTTTTCCCCCTGGTACATTAGCTGTTTGTGTTTCCTCCTCTTATGCTTTGATGAGATAGAACCTAAAGCTAAAAGGGGCATGAAAACCCCTACGTGTCAGGATCCTCACCCCGTTTATAAGAGAAAAGAGTGGGAAGTATAGAAAGGGGAACAAAGAGAACAGAAAAATGCTTGTTAAAATCCTTCTCCCTACTTTACCAGTCCCTAGTATTCACATATACAATGTTTAGGTGATGGACTCATTCATAACTGGGTAGAATAGTGTACTGATGAATAGATGTAAAGAATAATGCTTTTATTACTTCTTTAGGAAAGTTGGGCTTGAAAATGTTAACGAAGAAAAAGAGCATTTTGCTTCACTTCTCAGGCTGAACTCTCCTCTGACATGGAGATTCCTCTCTCTGAATGGTTCCTTAACATCACCAGCATCTGAACGTTCAGTCCTGACTCCAGGGCACTTCAGGCCGTCTTAGTACCCAAAGAGAGTCCCCAAAGTTGTTAAATGAGAAAGTCAACATTCAAGTGGGTGTGGGTGGGGTGAAATGACCTATGTCCCTTTCAGGAGGGGTAGAAGGAAGGGTATATGGGAAGGGAAGAGTGCAGCATAGAGAAAGGACCGTGAGCCAGAGGATTTGGGATCTACCACTGTTCTAGTGATCATGGACCGGAGACCTTAACAAGTCATTGCCGTCTTTGTAAAAACGTTTTACCATCACAAAGTGATGATAGTCATAATTTTGCTCTCAGAATCTGATGAGGTGAGGAATGCCCTGTGTATCTCTGGCTTTGACTTTGCACTTGGGCTTTCAGCAGAGCAGAGGGACACACTTCTTGGCTCTTGTCTTCCAGATCACTACATGCAGGTGCTGGTTTGTCAGCATGAATGCGTGAGGGAACTTGCCACCCGCCCTGGCCGCCTCTCGCCAATAGAGAACTTCCTCCCTCTGCACTATGATTACCTGCAGTTTGCCTACTACCGAGGTAAAGCACAGAGTCTCTGTGAAGACCTACGGGGGTTGCGGTTCAGCGTAACAGCCATTGCATTCTTGTAATGTAGTCCTCTGCTTTCTTCAGTTCATTGTCAAAGCAATGCGGGTTTATGCATTTTCTGTCTCATCTTACATCCCTGCAGCTCTGGACAAGAAGAGCAGAAGGTCAAACCACAAGTGGGCAAAGTACAGAATTTAATGCTGTAATAATTTTCTGAAAAATTATACCAAACTGACATGTTATATGGTTTTTAAACTTAATTTTTAACTTAATTTTAATAGATAACATATCACAAGGTTTAAATGCCAAATACTATAAAAAGTCTCCCTC
Organism: Indri indri; assembly: GCA_004363605.1. Classification (NCBI taxonomy): domain Eukaryota; kingdom Metazoa; phylum Chordata; class Mammalia; order Primates; family Indriidae; genus Indri; species Indri indri. The sequence goes on along the minus strand of RJWJ010042438.1, from coordinate 8,237 downwards.
TCTTCCCTGTCCCCGCAACCTGGTTTCATGCCCTTCAACCCAGTTTCTTATTTATACTTCCAAAATTTTTTACAGAAACAACAAATACATGCATAGTTTTATTTCCCTTTCTTTTACACAGAAGGTAGCATACTATTTACACTATTCTCTGCATTGTTTACTTCACTGACTACATATCAGACTCATTTTAGTAGGTTAGACCTATGAAATTACCATTTTGTTAGGTCAAAAAAGAGATTTGGGCAGTTTTATATGGTCCAACTTAACTGTATCAGTACATAGAGATCGTCCTTATTCATTTTTCTTTATTATCTGCATATCTTTGTACTATAATTTATTTCATGTGTTTCCTAATTGACTGGCAGTTGTATTGTTTTCAATCTTTTGCTATGACAGTCAACATTCAAATGGATAACATTTTACATATGTCATTTCACATCTGTACACAGTATCTGTAGGATAAATATCTAAAAGTACAATCACTGGGTCAAGTGGTTTATTCATTTGTAATTATAATAGATGTTACCAAATTTTCCTCCATATGGAATACATTTTCCATTGCTTATCGACATATTATAAAATTTTTAGACATTCCCCAATCCATTAGGTGAAAATAAATGTCTAAATATAGTTTTAATTTCCATTTATCCTATACAGAGAGAGAGCTCGAGCATTTTTTCTGATGTTTAAAAGCAATTAATGTAATTTCGATTGTTGAAATTGATCTTAGATATCATGTTGTCTACTGTTTTCAGTCTGTAAAGAAGCAACTTGCTTAAAGTCACCTAGCTTAGTGACCTATCATAATACCTGGTTCATTGTGGTTATTATTAATGTTAATATTGCTCACTAGCTCCAGCATCAGGCTGCCTCGTATAGAGGTCAGTAGTAAAGAAAATGTTTCCCTTTTAAGATAATAATAGGAAAATGTCTCAAGCCAAGATTTGGAAGATACTTTGGCAAAGCCTCTCCCTTTCAAAAAGCAAAACATTACTCATCATCCTGGCACTGATGGCAAACAATAGATTATGTGCTCAAGTCATGAGCAGGGAATGTGAAGGAGAGAGCTGCTTTATTTTTATCATTATTTTTGAAAATCAGAACCAATACATATGTATGGAGGAAATTTCTTTTAAAAGAAATGTAATATTGTGACCTATTTGGAAACAAAACGTACAGTACAGTCTTTAAAAATTCCTCTTGTAATAGCTAAATATTTCTATAACAAAGAGTTCACAGTTGAAACATCCTTGTTAGTTCCTTTTGGTAGTTTGCTACTGTTGGAGTTGCTGTAGTTGTACAGTGAGGGGCTAAAAGAGGATCCTCCAGAACATGTGGGGCTCTGTGAAGGACTTTGCATGAAAGTACCAATTTACCACTAACTTTGCAGCAATGAGAAATAACATTTTACAATCACTTATATTACTCATACATTATGTACAAAATGGTACATCATTGTTGCAGAAGATCATCCTCAGGATGTTTACTTAACTCAAACTGAGTACAAAAATTTTTTATCTGTATTAAATACTAAAAGTTGTCAACAAACACCTTCAGGTAGAAACTTTTGATATTTTATGCAAAACAACTGGCACCAAAGCAGACTACAGGTAATACCTTTTGAATACCTGAAATCATGTCCTTCCTTTGACTCTTTAAGTTTGCCTGTTCAGCAATTTGTCTTCCCTCTTACTCATGTTTGATGCTAACCTCTACAGACAGGTCGAAGTCTCTCCTGAAACTCCTTTGGGTGGACCTAAGCTGACTCTAATGCTGCAACTCCTTGGTCTTCCAGTTGGTGAATACGTGAAAGCCTTGGAGTGTGCCAAAGCCTATCTTCTGTGCCACCCTGATGATGACGATGTCTTAGACAATGTGGATTACTATGAGAGCCTGTTGGATGAGAGCATTGACCCAGCATCCATTGAGGCCAGAGAGGTGAGACTGAGAAGTTCTGAGAAGAAACTATTCTGCGTGTGCTCTGGGAGAACAAATAAAAATATAATGTGACTCTTAAAGATATCCAACAATTTTGCAAAGGTTCTGGAACTCAGTTCTTTCAAACTTTAATTATTTGTGCCAGAAGCATATTTTTCTCATACTTGCTAGCTTGTGATCTGTTGAGATAGGGACATTTTTTGCAGCTCTGAATATTTCCGTTAGCTCATTTATCACTATCCAATGAGAAATATTTCTACTTGAACATTTATCATAGCTCTTACCTGTTATTTAAATAAAATGTTTCCCTCATTTTCTTTTCTCTAGGATTTAACAATGTTTGTGAAACGTCATAAACTGGAATCTGAACTGATAAAATCAGCTGCAGAGGGGCTGGGATTTTCATACACTGAACCGGTAAGAGCAAAGAGGAGAGAGAAAATGTTTATTAAACAGACTATTCAGTGGAATTCTTATTTATGTTTTTATTACCCACACTTATTTGTTGAAGATTCTAATGCCCTCCTTGAGGTAAAAATTGGGGGCATGGAGGTGTTTACTCAATAGATGTGATGAAGTTTAAGAGTCATTAGCATACGTCTACATCACTAAGATCCAAAGTCGAAAGCAAATGTATTTGGTAGAAGTATTTTGTGTATGATTCATTTGCCCTAAGATTGTTGTATTTTCCCAAGTTCTGAGTGTGACATTTTATATTTTTCTCTTAATGCTTTTTTATTACCTAAACCTTAAAGAGACTTCAGAAAGAACACCATTAGTCACAATCCTACCACCCCTCACACTGGCTTTACTTTTCCATGTTGTCTTCTTATCATTGTTTGTGTGAAGACACTCCTTTTCCAGAACTAGCACTATGGTATCAGTAGATTTGTATTCTGATTTTTATTTAAGAAGGTATCATAAGCAATTTTTATATTTGTATTGCTTTAAAAATTATTTTAGCTACACATATAGAATTGATGTACAATAGATAAATGAACTCTTCTGCTGCTACACATTTGAATTATTTCTGACTATTAAATCGTATTTAATGCCTTAAGCATTTTTCTCTCCATTGAACTATATTATTCCTTAGAATTCACTTCCAGAAGTGGGATTTTTCTGTCATCAAAGGATATGAGGTTTTAAAGTTTCTGAGATGAAATTGCCTTCCTCACAGATTTCTCTGATACCATTATTGCTCCTAGTATTGCATAAAAGTACCAGTTGACCACAAATTTCTCAGCAATAAAAAAATAACCTTTAAATATCTCTTGTATTACTCATATGTTGTGTACAAAAATGATACATCATTGTTGTTTTAACTTGTATTCCTTTGATTACCAGCAAAAATAAGCCTTTTCACATATTGCTGGTAATTTTTTCTTTTCTGTTCATTTATCCATTGGTTACTATTAATATATAAGTTTTTTGTATAATGTAAATGTTAATATGTTTATAAAATCATTATTTGCAATATATCCTATCTGCAACACATTTTTTTATTTCATGTCATTTTAGAAATTAGGTTAATTTTAATGTAATATTTCTAGTGTAACACTTCTATCATATTTATATCCAATCCTAATTATTTTTAAAAATTTTCATTACCTTAAGTGACCTTAGAAAATGTCACTTATTTACTTCATGACCTGTATGGATGATTACTCAAGCTAAACATTTTTTGTTTGCTTATTTTATTCATAAAACATAAAGGAGTTGGACTCAATGATCTTTCAAATATCTTTGTGCCATCAAATTCTAATTCATTTTTTTGGACAAAAGGATGGAATCTGAAGTTAATTACATATTATTTTTTAACCCGTTTGTGCTCTGTGTTGTCTTTGTCAAACTTGCATCAACTTTAGCCTTCCTTTTTATTAATTTTTTAAATAAAAAAATCATATTTTTATAGGATATGCAAGTTTCCTAATATTTCAGGTCTTTTGAATGTTTTTAATATATTTTATTTTATTTTATTTTGCCTTATTTCTGTAAATGATATTTTAGTGACAAAATTAGTGTTTTCTTTTTAATTTAAAACAGAATTATTGGATCAGATATGGAGGACGACATGATGAGAATCGGTAAGTCCTCCACTTAGAACACAAACTGTTTATTCTTAATGAGAAGTAATACTTAGAGTCATAACCTCTTATAAGGAACTTAACTCTATGAAATAGGCAAGAAAATATAATTATTAATGAAAGAGTTCTGAGCTGTGAACTAGGAGCTCTATGTCCTGGTCCCAGCTCTTCCTGCCACTTTTGTATGACATTGAGTTACGTATCTTCTTCTCCCTGGATCTCATGTTTTTTCCTGAAAGGAAGGGGTTGAATCAGGTGATATTTGAGTGCTAACATTCTGTGATTGCAAATCTGAGTAAGTTGGATGCTGTTTTTGATTTATTAACGGAAACTATGAAATGCTCCTTTCGACGGTAAATTTCCTTGCTGTATTTATTTGAAATTAAGAAGTTCAGAAAATTTTACTGCAAGGTGAAGTATTAAGTGTCAATAACTCAATCAGAAATGAAGAGAACTCCTTTTCTAAATGATAGAAATCAATTTACATGTTTTGAAGAACTCAAACTCATAAAACATTTGAATTACATGTTTGAGATCACATGGTCCAGACTATTCATTTCCAAATCATGAAAATGAGGCCCTGACAAGGCTCTGACTTGCTTAGAGTCCTACCACAAGGGAATGACAAATCCAGATTTTCTTATTCAGGATCTTGAGGTCTTTCACTAGGCTTCAAGGATTCAACTCTTGAGTGGCCTAAAATGATTGCAAGACATCCAAGAATGTATATGAACATTTGGATTTCTTAAATCTATACATGTTGAAAATGACAGCCTGCTATCATTTGTGTGTTTGCAAAATTTGACACAAACCCATGTCTTCTTTCTCAGAATAGTCAATAACCATTACATTAAAACGTAATTTATTTCAGTTCAACCATTGTTCAGTGAGACACCCTGTGTTCAAGGCAGAATAAGATACTCTGAGCATTACAGAGATTCATATGAAAATTTTTGTCCTGCTCTTTTGGTAATAAAGTCTAATCTGAAGGGGGTTAATTTATGGATATAACTAACTGTGATAAGGGTTGTTAAGAAGATTTACAGGAGTGAAATAGAACATACTCACTGAGGAAATAGAGAAGAACTTCATAGAGGCAGTGACATTCAATTTGATCTTGAACGATGGGTGGACTTATGTACAGCAAAAATATACAATATAGAATCACAGGTTATATAGGTAAAATATTCTTTGCCTTTGAACATCTTTATTCAATGTGAAATGGCCATTTCAACTTTTTTGAATGGGCAGGGTCCCTTCAGGAGTGAACGTGGAGGGAACAGAAGTTCATGGATTATCAATGGGAAAAAAGTTATCACCCAAGATAGATCGAGACCTGAGAGAGGGTAAGTACTTGTGCACTTTAACTCTATAAGGGAAAGGAAGGGGAGGAGAGAGCTTGTCTAGTTCTCATCCAGATCAAGGCAGAATCTACTTTCTTTGGAAAATAAAGATAGGACTAACCACTATAATTCATAATAGTCTGAAAGCAAGGCTTATAAACAAGAATATCTCAGATTTGTATATTGTTACCTTTGGTTTCCAGCAAAAACACTTCCCAATTCACTCACTCATCTCTTTCCTGAAGAACACTGTTAGTTAGGCAGAGACTGTATGCTCATCTCCATTCTCAGAACACCTGAGGCTTAGCAAGGTCACAAGACTTACTTCTGTCACGTAGTGAGGCCTAGATAGTGTGGGGCAGACTACATAGCAGAGGAACCTGGGAGGGAGACATGTCACATGGGATAGATGCTTAGGTTGACTAACCTGCTATCATAGATCTGAGCAGGGCTTTACGAGAAAGTAGAATGAAGATGGATTCGACGGGGGTGTGGAGGAAGCCGTTCTAGGGAGTAAAACAAACAGAGCAAAGGCACAAAGATGGAGCAAGCAGAACATTATGCGCCTACAGACTTAAGATCAAAATTAGTGGAGATACAGGTGGAGTATTGCCAAAAATTGTTTTTAAAGAAAGCCAAACATTGCTATAATAATAAACTACTAGCAATAGTAGTACTAACAGCAGTAGTAATTGTTAACAATTATGATTATTTCTGTATGTTTTACAATTTTCCAGCAATTTTACACACCATTTATTTTAATGCTAGTATTGTCTTACGTAAGAAGATTTAGTGACTTCTCCAAAAGTCTTGCAGCTCATAACAGGTTGAGCAGGCATTTGAACCTAGACTTTTGGAATCCTATTTGCTCCTCTTCACCTGCTGCATGGAACATAGAAGGATCTAGATATGTAAAATACATACTTTATTGATTAAATCATTGCAACATAAAAAGAAGCTTTCAAACACCCGCATTGAGAAGAAGTGCAGTACTTTTTTGTTCCCCCCAAGAGACCTTGTCAGCACATTCTTCTAGCTGATTTGAAAACTTCTGGCTCTCTACACCTCTTACATTTCTCATCCATTTCCTTCCTTAGCTTCCAAGTCAGTCTGAAGCAGTAAACAGGATACTATGCTCATCTAATCTGACCTGGACCTCAGTTTGTAGCCACAAAGCCTAAGCTGTTTTACAAGTGCCAGAGAGTCATGGTCAGCCAGAGTTCATGTTGCTTTTTATGCTGAGAAATCACCCAGGAAGTTCGTGCCAATAAGCCAGCACTTTGTTGTAATGTTTTGGAAACTCCAGGGCAGTTGCCAAATTTCAAAGCTTTTTTTTTCCCCTGGCTACCAGGGAATCTGATGTCTAGCAACTGACTAAGAAGGCTAATGGGAAGAGTAGAACAGAAGACTATATGTGACAAAGAATGGTTGTGATTGATTGGGTTACCAAAATCTACTATTTCCGCAGAATTTTCTTAGTTGAATTGGCTAATGGATCTTAGGATGTTCCCTGAGAACCTACCAGTCTAAAGGAAAAAGCAGATAGTTTTTACCTGCTATACTCTCATACTCACTACAGAAAACTTCTGTGGCCAGATGTGTGTAGGGGGCATTTCTCCACACATCAAGCAATTCTCCAACAGATACCAACTGGGGGTCAAATAATTCAATTCGATTCTGACACTGCCTACCAGGAAATTAGTGTCATGTCTCACAGATTAAGGGCTCAGCCCACAAGACTGCCCCCACTGCAGAGGCCAATTGTAAATATAGCTTGTCACTTATACTTCAGACCAACCTCCTGACCCACTGGATACAAACCTAAGTTTCCACAACCCCCTCCTTGGATTAGATTAATTTGCTAGAATGATTCAAAGAACTCAGGAATACACTTAAGTTTACTGGTTTTTTTTATCCAGAATATTATAAAAGATACAGATGAAACCCCAGATGAAGAGGTACATATGGCTATGTATGGGGTGGGGGCTTCTATGTCCTCCCCAGGCAAACCACCTTCCCAGCATCTACACATGCTCAGCAACCTGGAACCTCATCAAATCTTGTTGTTTAAGAGTTTTTATAAAATTTAATCTCCAACCCCCAGCACAACCCCATACCCAGAGGTCCATAGGTGAGGCTGAAAGTTTTACTTCTCTAATCACTTGGTCTTCTGGTGACCAGCATGATCCTGGATCTATTTAGGGACCCTACCCTAAGTCACCTCATTAGCATAAACTTAGGTATGACACTCCTATCACCCAAGAAATGGCAAGGGTTATAGGGGTTCTGTGACAGGAACCAAGGACAAAAACCAAACATATTTCTTATTGCATTACAACAGGAAGGACTTCTGTCCAGTCATCAGAGATATAAATAGGATCTAAATTAAGAACAGTGGTAGAACAAGGCCAGATTCTCAACCAGGAAATGCTTTCAAATCTGAGTCTCGCTGAAAGCAGATGTCAGGGAGGCAAGGACTCATGCATCACAAAATAAAGTATATTTCAGCTTTTCTCATCTTCCACAAAGAGATTGTGGTTACCTCACAGTATTTATTATTATAGTATTCATACTGGACAGCTCCTAAGCATTAAGATGGGAGTGACCTCAGCTACATCCCACAGGGACTCTAGTCAATGGACCATGCGTGGTAGCTTACTAAAAACATTTCTCTCACTTGTCCAGTCTCCTGTCAAACCACCAGTTCTCCAAAGGTCATGCTGCATAATGGTTCCAGAGCCAGTGGGGGTATAGCAGAAATAACACTGAACTTAGAATCAGGAGACTTAGTTTTTGGGATTTTCTTAGTCTGATGTGCTCCACAGTAAAGAAGAACTAGACTCAATCTTTCTGGGCCCTGTGATCTTTA
>RJWJ010042437.1:0-13040 GCA_004363605.1 Indri indri | reverse complement strand
GTCACTAAAAAAGGGCACAACACCAAGTGGAACTTTCTGGATTTTGGAGGCAAAATAAAGTCTTCTGCAGATGACTATTCTCTCAAGAAGAAAATTTTCTGGCCTCCTACTGGGGTCAAGGGGAGGCTCACACTTACTGGCGGGGTTGTCAGGTCACCTGGCTCCCGTGTCCTGGGGGTGGGGGTGCACAGCTGCACCCCGCCAGCCAGTGGGGTGCTGTGCGTGGATCAGATTCTGACCCTGCTGCATCCCTGAGTGTCCCACACTGACAGCCTCACAGGCCGCTCCCTGTGACCAGCTCACCAAACAAGAAAACATTCGCAGCTCATTTCTGGATGGTTTCTCATGAAATGCTGGCATCACCCAAAAGTGCCTGTTCTCCCCACTGAGGGGTGGCCCTAAGTGATGGCGGGGAGGGAGGGAGTCCACCCTATGAACAGAACTTGTGGGCTTCACCTGGTGCTGATTTGCCCGGCAGGAGAGACGGACAGAGCCAGGGATCTGCACTGATTTACCAGTAGGGCTGAGGGCTGGCCTGGATGAGGAAGGGCTGGGAGGGAACGTTGCCGACAGAAGGTTCCAGGCTGTAGCCAGTGGGTGGATGTCTCTAAATGAGGACAAAATGTGAAGATATTTGTGTCCCAACTACATGCAAAGTGCAGCCTCAGCAGAGGAGCCCCCCACCCCAAATCACAAAATGCATAAGAGACCCTGAGAGTGGGTGACTCAGCCTCTTTCCTCAGTCAGCGATGGGCCAGGTGGCCAAGGCAGCAGTATGGGGCGAGGCTTGGCCTCGCATCATGGGCTCCCGCTCAGCAGTGCTGCCGCTGCCGCACTGTGTGGGTCTATCTCTCCCTGGTGTCAGCAGAACCCAAAGGGGTCCCCAGGGCCAGACAAAGTCTGGGTGCCCAGAACAGGAGCCTTGGACCCTCCGAACAGGCGAGTCTCCCTGGCAGGGGACAATGCCCTTCCTGCCATGAGTCCAGCCCAAGGCTGTTGGGATCCTGGACCAGCCACCAGCTGGGTGGCCTTTGGCTCCAGAGCTCCTTGATGGACATGAGGGCACTTCCTGGGTGTTCCCCTTTCGCCTCTGTGGGACTCTCTGCCCCTGCCCCTCCAAAATGCCCTTGGCCTTGAGAATGCTGTTTTCCAGCTGACATTTCCCGTTGACTGATGGGGTTGTAAATCGTCCAAGAGGCACCAATTCTGAGTCACCACCTCCTCACACGGTGGACCGTGGATTAATGCGTGTCGGCAAGAGAGGGCGACAGGACCCACGGGCACCTCCAGGCACCTCCTCAGGCAGCCACAGGTGCTCATCAGCTCCTGCCTTGCACGTGAGGGGCTCGCGGTCCTGTGGAGAAAGAGAAACACAAGGCACACCCGTTTGCAACAGCACCTGCTTCTGAAACTTGCTGTGAGTCTGGGCAGGTGTGGCACAGTCTGAGCCCCACCTGGTCCTGGCCTGCCTGGTGCTGAGTTACCAGGTGAGTCCCAAGCATGTTGCCACCCAGCCCAGGCTCTGAAAGCCCAGGAGGAGCGCGCAGCATCTGGTCAGCACCTTGGACAGAGGACATCGCCACCGGTGGAAAAGAGCAGACCCAGGACGCAAACCCACAGTTCCAGCCCGGAGCTTCTCTGCGGAGCTCAGACCACAGTAATTAGGCTTCTCAGAGTTGTCCTCTGACCTGGGTTGTTGGGAAGTTACCACCATACACTGTTCCGTGTATTTCCCAGATTTTGTCTTTTTGTTTTTAACAGCTTTATTGAGTCATAACTGACATACAATAAACTGTAAAAGTGTACAGTGTACGATCTGGTAAGTTTTTGCACTTGCGGGGTGAACCGTCACCTTCATCTGTCACCCCCAAAAGTTTCCTCACACCCCTTGCCTGCCCTCCCTGCCCCACAAGGCAACCGCTGATCTGCCTTCTCTAACTGTAGATTCGTTTGCCTTTTCCAGAATTTTACCTAACTGGAATCATTCAGTACACTTATTTTTGTCTGACTTTATTCGCTCAGAATAGTTATTTTGAAGCTCATCCATGTGGCCGTGTGCAGCACAGTTTTTTGCTTTTCATCGGTGAGCGGTGCTCCACTGCATGGGTGGAGCACACTTTGTCCACCCATTCGCGTGCTGGTGGGCACTGGGGTTATTTCCAGCTTTTGTCTACTATGAATAAACCTGATGTGACTATTCATGTACAAGTCTTTTTAAGGACATGTACTTTTATTGCTTTTTGGTAAATACCTACAAGCGGAATGGCTGCACCCTATGGTAGGTGTACACCTAACGTTTTAAGGAACTGTCAAACCATTTTCAAAAGTGGTCACACCACTTTCCATTCCCACCAGCAGGGTGTGAATGATCTGGTTGCTCCATATTTTTGCCAACACTTGGTATGGCCAGAAAGTAAGGAAGTGCTCAGGGAATGAGAGAGACACCTCAAAAGCTCACAAAAGCCGGCATGATGGGGCTTCCAGTGACCAAGTCTGGGATAATTTTTTAAATTTAAACTTTTAAATAATGAGATAATGGTAGATCCACATGCAGTTGTAAGGAATAATACAGGAATACCCTCTCCCCCCAGTAGTAACACCTTGCGGAATTGTAGCACAACGGCACAGCCGGGATATTGACAGTGATGCAGTTCACGCCTTTCTTTTCTATCTGAGTGTTTTTTATTTCCTTTTCTTGCTCTCTGAACTGGCCAGAACGTTCAGTACTATGTTGATAAGAGTGGAAATAGCTGATAGCCTCGAGGTGTTTCTGATCTTAGGGGAAAGGCATTTATGTTTTCATCATTAAGTATAAAGTTAGCAGAAGGTTTTTTGTGGATGCTCCTTATGAAGATGATGAAGGGCCCCTTGAGTCTTATTCTCCTGAGAGTTTAAAAAAATTATTATTAATATGGATGTTGAATTTTGTCAAATGCTTTTTCTGCATCATTGACATGACCATGCAATTTTTCATCTTTTTTTTTTATTTTATTTTCATTTTTTTTTTATTGTTTGTTGTTTATAGGGGTACAGGTGTTTAGGTTATGTATGATGCCCTTGCCCCCTCTTCCCCCCAAGTCCCAGTCCCAAGCATGTCCACCTCTTGGAGGGTGCGCATTGCACCCTTTGTGTATGCATATATCCGTCCCCTCATCTTTTTTATTTTAAAACCTCCAAAAAGAAATCTTGAGGTTCAGATGATTTCACTAGAGAGTACTACCAAATATCTAAAGAAGAATTAACACCAATTCTGCACAATCTCTTTCAGAAAATAGAAGGGACCACTTCCTGATTCATTTTATGAAGCCAGGATTACCCTCAGGCCAAAACCAAATAAAGCCAGTACATAAACAGAAAACTACACACCAATGTCTTTATGAATATAGACACAAAAGTCCTTAACAAAGGATTTGCAAATGGAGTTCAGCGGTATGTAAAAATGATTAAACATTGTGAGCAAGTGGAGTTTCATTCCAGCATACAAGTCTTGTTCAATATTCAAAAGTAACCAATGTAATCCTCCATATTACTAGGCTAAAGATGTTTTGTTTTGTTTTGATACAGAGTCTTGCTCTGTCATCCAGACTAAAGTGCAGTGGCACAATCATAGCTCACTGCAGTCTCAAATTCCTAGGCTCAAGCGATCCTCCTGCCTCAGCCTCCCAAGTAGCCAGGACTACTGGTGTGTGCCACCATGCCTGGCTAATTTTTAAATTTTTTGTAGAGATGGGGGTCTTGCTATGTTTGCTACAGGAGCAAGCTGGAAGAGAAAGCCCGTGCTGAGTGAGGTCCCATCACCCTCCACTCTGGGGCTGGAAGGGCAGGGGGTGCTGGATGGGACAGGGTGGGGCTGGACATGGCTCAGACTTGCTGGTTCCAGAGGAAACATCTCCTGCCACTGTTGGGCGAGGCAGTGAGTCTGCACCTGCCACCCAAGGGACCCTCACCTCAGAGGACAGGTCCCACCCCCTGTCCAAACACCTCCCTGTCCAAACAGAGATGGGGCTAGTTTGGGGGTCTAAGGGGCCTGAGGGGCATGGGGGAGGGTGGGTCCTCACAGCTGGGCCAGGTGCAGGCTGAGCAGGAGCCCCCCTGGCAGGGCCCAGGCAGCTCTGCTTTTGATGACGACCTTGTTGCACAGGTTCTTGGAGCAGCACGAGGCTTTGGCGTGGATGATCTCGTCTGAGGGGAAGTCTGCCCACTTAGGAGAGGACGAGATGATACAGTTGCTGGTGCAGCCCTGGGTGATCTCTGCCACCTGATCTGAGCCTGGGGAGTGGAAGGCAGGTGCTCACAGCCGGAGCCTCCAGGGACAAGGAGGACCATGGAAGACAGCAAGTTTCTGGTCAAGCGGCCACAGGCCAGAGGTCATAGGGGCACAGGGGCCAGCCAGGCACACCTGGACAGCAGGTGCCATGCATGTGGGCCCCCCTCGGATCCCTGCCAGCCCAAGCTCTGTGTGTGCTGGGGGATCTGGGGGTGGGCAGAGTTTATGGCAGCAGGTGACGTCCCAGCACCTGTGCATGCCTGGGGCCCAGGCTTGGCTGATTCCTGCCTCCCGGGCACAGACAGGTATATGTTTAGTGAGATCTCCACCTGAGTTTGTATGCAGGGGCCCCTCCTGACAAGCCACAAAGGAAAAGAAAGCATTGAATGGCCCCCCCAAGAGAAGAAAGTTTCACTTGGGGTGCAGCAGGAAGGGCCGACATCACATCCAGAGCTCCAGAAGAATGTTCCCAGCTGAGACAGGCCCGAGGTTCCGCTGCCTCCTGGCCTGGGGAGGGGAAAGAGACGGGGTCTCAGGAGTCCCAGAGTCCCAAGTGCTGAGCCCCTGCTGCCCACTGCATGCTGCCCCCTGCCACCCCCTCCCCAGGGCTCACCCTGAGGGGGCTTTGCTGCCACCAAACCTGGCCCAGAAGGACAGACGGGGAGATGCCAGTGCTGCAGCCGTTGCCAGCCCTCAGGCCCCGCTCCCCACCACCCAGTGCTGTCCTGCCGCTCAGGGGAGGACAACCCCAGACCCCAGAGAGCTAAGAGCAGAGGTGAATGACAAGAGGAAACGCAGGAAACAACAGGCCACATTCAGGCCAAGGTGTAACTTCTACTTACACGAAGTTTCCTTCGAAACAGCAGGAAAAAGAAGACGCCAAAGGAGCAGTGAGCGAGGCGCATGAATAGGCAGGTCACGGCCCACAGGATTGGCCTGCCGCCAGCTGCCACCCCAAGCTGCCTGCGGGGCCCAGAGGGAAAGGACCGGGTGCTGGGAGGGCAGCCAAGATTCAAAATGTGCCTCTCCTATCTAGACTGGTGACAGGGTGTGCAGAACCACACACGCCCTGTGGCACCACACGTCTCAGAAGCAGGAAGGGCCTGATCTAGAACCCGGAGGTCTCTCTAAACACCCCCTTCATGTCTGTACACACAAGTAGGAACTGGCCAAGCCTGGGGCCAGGGCCCACTGGGACAGGATGGTCCTCCTGCCTCTGATCCAGTGGATTTCCGGGCAGTCTGGCTTGGTGGGCTTTGAAGACTTTGAAAACGGTGGGCCAGCTCTGCACCTGCCGGCCTCGGAAATACTCGGAAATTGTCATGAGGAAAGGAGAGAGTGACACATGGCTGGCTGTGTCTCCACAGTGCACACATGTGTCATCTGTAGAGGCATGTTGAGGGTGATGCTGCATCGGACCAGCCCCTCGGGACTGGAGGGTGGGACCCGGAGCCTGCCCGTGGAGCCGTCATGAACAGAATTCTCCATTTGAGCCCAATTAAAGGGACGGGTCTGGGGGTGGGGGTGGCTCTCTGAAGGCCTCTTGGCCTCGTCCCTCCCCTCCAGGATGACCCCACATTCCAGCGTCCCTTTTCTTGAAGCCACCTGGCCCAAAGATTCTCTCTGGAAACTCAGTGCTCTGGGCCGCACAGATGACTCCTGGGAGCATCAACTGCCTGCGGAACCAGACTCCAAACAGGGTAGAGAGAGGCCCAGTGGGCTGGCTAAGCCCACTAGGAGAGGGGTCTGCCCAGGCCACCCTGCAGTTCTGGGCCCCCTGCACCCCCCCAGGCCCTGCTTAGAGTGGGTGGAGGGAGCTGCTGAGCTGAGAAGCCCCCCGTCCTCTCCAGGGACTCATCTATGATGACGAGCATGTGCTGGGAAAAACATAAGACCTCCTCGGTGCCTCAGGAGACGGGCTTGTAGGCGTCACTGCTGCTGGCCTGGACGCAGTGGTAGCACTGCAGGCTGTGGTCTGCGGGGGACAGGTGCGCTGCAGTTCGGGGCCGGCCACCAACCCAAGAGGATGCATGGTGACCACAGGCTACCATCACCCCAGGGACACCCCCAGCCCTGGGCACAAGGGCATTCTCAGGCCTGGGCCTACATTCACACCTGAGTCCCCCACCTCCTGTGCAGTCACAGGATGAAGCACACGTGGGGCACCAGGCCTCAGGTGTCCTCAGGGAAATTCCTGCACCCATACCCCAGAGACCCAGCCCGCCCTGCTCTCCCACCCTCCCCCGGCACCCTCACCTCCTTCTGTGGACACCAGGGCCGAGCACAGGACCAGGAGGGCCCCTTTCATGGTGTGTCAGTGAGGCCTGAGGGCCCAGAGGAAGAGCCTCGCCCAGAGCCCCCACTCCCGCCATCCTCCCCTCTGTGCCCCTCTGCATGCGTCCTCCTGGCTCCTCGGCCCTTTGTCCTCACCTGGGTCCACATCCTGGGGACCCTCGCCTGGCTGGACCCTCACCTGACCCCCTCCCACACCTTCCCTCAGACCTAGGCTGGGCCCTGACAGAGGACGGGGGTGCTGGGAGGCTTCCTGGGATTTCCAGGTCAGCAGCCTCTGAGGCCTAGGGAGGAGGAGGCAGCTGTCACAGCCCAGGGAGCAGGGACCTAGTCTCAGTCTCTGGCCGGCCTCAGCCCTCAGCCCTGTCTCGTCCATCCCCTCACATAACAGACCCTAGGGAGCAAAGCATGAGCCCCACATTCTTGGGATGGGGGGACGCTTTGGTTCCTGGCCCAGGGGCCCACGAAGGCTGAGGGAGACCCTGAAGTCCCCAAGCTCCTCAACGGGTGAGGGGGGGGGCAGGCAAGGGCTGAGAAAACTTGGAGAGGACAGTTTGTTTTATCAAGTTATTGTTTAGTGAAACAAACTGGTCCAGTGGACTCCCCCAGGCTCTCACTCTGCGAAAGTAATTAACACCACCCGCCCCTGGCACGCGGGTGTTCAACTGAAACTTGAACAGACCTTCCAGGACTTTGACTTTGTTCAAAGTGTCCAGATTTTATCATTTCTCAAAGGTCTTCTTAATCTCATATCGCAGGGCCATATTCTCTGGTACAATTAAGTCAGCAATTAATGGCAAAAGAGATAAATGCAATCTTTTCACATGTAAAAATTCAAAACACACATTTTAACACGTTCTTTGAAAAGAGCATCATAAATACATTTTTTAAAAACTTAGAACAGATTTTTATGAGGCAAACACCACTTGTCAGAATGTTTGGGATGCAGTTTGGTTGGCAGTTGAGAGAACCGTGCGCCCTCTGTACTTCTATGGAAGAAGGGTCAGGGCTACTATCCTGTTGAGGGCTTCATTTTTAACTTTTCATTTTGAATAATTTCAGATTTATAAAAAGTTGCCAAAAAGTACAAGAATTATTCTGTACCCTTTACACAGATTTTCTAAATCTTAACGTTTTCCGTAGCTATAGTCCGATGATCAAAACCACAGAATTAACACCAACACCATGGAATTGTCCGATCTACAGACCTTGTTCAAATTTGCCAATTGTCCCCTAACAGCCTTCCCCGCCCAGCGTCCAGTCCTAGACCTCAGGCTTCCCCAGGTTGTCCAGCCCATTCAGTCTGCTTTGATCTGGAACAGTCCTCAGCCCTGATTTCTTTCATGACCTTGACATTTTTGAAGAGTAATGGCCAACTGTTTCATAGAAGGTCTGGCCATTTGGGTTTGTTGTTTAAATACGTTGTTCTATATTTTCATACTCATACCTCTTTCCAGCTGCCATGATATTCCCTGTTTGCTCCCTCGTTGCATTCTTTGAATCTCTTTTCTCCCACAATGAGAACCTTGGCTTGTGACAAAACCAATATATTTCAGCAGTTTGATTATAGTAAGTCTGGGTGTGCATTTCTTTGAATTTATCCAATTTTGGGTTCACGGAGCTTCTTGAATCCACAGGTTTTAGGTTTATGTCTTTTTCCAAAATTGGAAAATTATCAGCCATTATTTCTTCAAATATGCTGTCCATACTCCACTCTTTGTCCTCTCCCCTGGGACAGCAATTACGCAAACGCTGGACTTGGTAGTATTGTTCCCAAGGCTCTACTCATTTTCTAATCAATGTCTTCCTTTGTGTTTTCCAAATTGGGTAATTGTCTGATCTATCCTCAGGTCACCTGACTCTTTCCTTTCTCATCTCCATTCTGCTGCTAAGTCCAGCCAGAGAGGATTTTACTCTGGTGATTCTATTTTTCAGTTCTACAAGCCCATGTGGTCACTCGGCATATGTTCCACTTTCTGGATGAGACTTCCTACCTTTTCGTTTGTCCCAAGAGTGTTTACCCTTACTTTTTGCAGAATTTTTATGATTAAAGACAGTGTTGTCTGATAATTTCAACCTTTGTGTCATCTCAGCATGGGCGTCTATTGACTGCCATGTTCCTGCTAGTTGTGATCTTGATCTTTTGTATGAAAAGCAACTTTGGGTTGTGTCCTGGATGTTCTGGATGCTGTGTTGTGGTGTAAGACTGCATCTTGTTTAAATCTCTGGAGAATGCTGTCGTGTCGCTTTGGCAGGCAGCCGCCCTGGCTGGGAGTATGCTGCAAGGGCAGGCGCCTGCTATGGACCGTGGCCTCTGTGTCAGTTCAGCTGTTGAAGACTTCGCAGTGTTCGGGTGCCCAGGGGCCAAACCGAAAGCTGGGTGGAGGTGGACCCCGCTGTTCAGTTCCCATAGTTTATGCTGTTCAGGGTCAAGTCCCTGTGCGCTCAGCTCGGGAGTGAGCCTGGGATTTTATTACCCACATGCTGGGGCTGGTTGCCCAATTCCTTCACTCCCTGCCTGTCTCTGGCCTGTGTAGCCACCTGCGATTCCTCTTTCGGGGCATCTGGTCAGAAAGCTGGGTCTCGTTATCCGTGGTGCTCACGCGTCCCCGTGGACCAACCTGGTCATGAGGTCGGAAGACGTAGAGAGAGATCACAGCTCCTCTGACTGGAGTGGCAACCCTCCTCTCTCAGAATCTTAGCAACCTGCTGCGGCGGCTGCCGTCCCACTCACGCGTGAGCCCGGGAGAGGCTCCCCGAGACCCTCTGTCCACATCTTGGCGTCTGCATCCAAGTCGTGGGCCGCCATGGGTCCAGGCCAGGGGATACTAGAGGAAACAAAAAGGGGAAACTTACCGCTGGTTTGGTGGCACTTCAGTTTTTTGTCCTATTCCCTGATCTTCCTGCTACTATTAAATATTTTCTGTCCAGAGTCCTTGGATGGCTTCTCCATGTATCGCTCTCATTCAGGTTTTACAGCTGCGATTAGTGGGAGAGATGGGGCGGAGCCCAGGCCACATCACCCTGAGCGAGCTGGCCCTGGCAGTGCTGCCTGGGACACTGCTCCTTACACTCCTTGGGCTCCTCTGCCGCAGGGCTGCCTGTCGTCCTGCGTGCTGCTACGATTTGCATTTCTTTCACAAGTGAAGCTAAACTTCTTTTTATGTTTAAGTGGTATTTTATATCATTTTTGCTAATTGTTTTTGTATTTGCTCATGTTTTCTATGAAGTTTTTGTCCTTTGCCCACCTCCCTTCCATTTTGAAAGGGTACTTTACAGCCCCTGGTGTGTGTGTGTGGGTCCCATGGAGAATATTTACATTTTTATATAGTCAAATCAATCAGTCTTTCCTTTTTTTGCATTGGATTTTGAATTACTTAGGGAGCTTTTCTCTACACCCAGGTTATAAAGATATTCATATATCATTTCTTCTGGTATTTGTAAAGTTTTCATTGTTTAACATTTAAGCTATTCTTATGTATGATACTTGGATTTATGAGTAGAGGTCCAATTTTGACTTTTGCCAGGTAGCTGTTTGTTTGTTCGTGCACTGATTATTATTATTATTATTATTATTTTAAACAGAGTGTCACTCTGTTGCCCTGGATAGAGTGCTGTGGCGTCAGCTCACAGCAACCTCAAACTCCCGGGCTCAAGCAATCCTACTGCCTCAGCCTCCCGAGTAGCTGGGACTACAGGCATGCACCACCATGCCTGGCTAATTTTTTCTATATATTTTTAGTTGTCTAGCTAATTTCTTTCTATTTTTAGTACAGACGGGAGTCTCACTCTTGCTTAGGCTGGTCTTGAACTCCTAAGCTCAAACTATCCACCCGTCTCAGCCTCCCAGAGTGCTAGGATTACAGGTGTGAGCCACCGCGCCCAGCCGTGCACTGATTATTTTTAAAAGTTCATCTTTGATCCAGAGATTTGAGATTCTTCCTTTATTGTGCACTAAGTTTCCATATGTTCTTGAATATATTTCTGATCTATTCTACTTCCTTTGATTGTCTATGCCTAAATTTTTGAGGGTTTTTTTGTATATTTTAATCTCTTCCCCCCAGTAACTTCTTTCAGTTTTCCTAACTGACCTTGAATGTTTGTGTTTACATGTAGTTCAACTTGTCTTCTTCAAGAAAAAGAAGCGTCATTATGTTTTAGCAATCACATTCAATGAAAATATGTCATGAGTTAGGAAGAGCTGCCATTTTGAAGACATTCAGAACCGTCGTGCCTGAGAACAAGGAGCACCTTTGCGGTTGCTCGCAGCTGCGTCCTCCCCTCAGCTTTGCACACTTTCATCAGATTTATTTTTAAGTATTAGCTTTTTTCCCCAACTGTAAATGAGGTTTTCTTTTTCACTACATCTTCTAGTTGGTTATTGCTTGTATATAAAAAAGGCTACTGATTTTCATTTTAATTTCATATTCTTCTACCTCATTGAATTGTTATTGGTTTTTCTAGTCTTAGCATTGTTCCATTAGAGTTTTTGAGATACTATTAATTTAGCTGCAAATAGATTGTACTTTTCTCAATTCTCAGGCTTCTAATTGTTTTCTCTTTACTTTGACTTGCTTGTGTCTCCACTACAATGCTATAAAATGACCTTCTTTTATCCAGTATGCTGATGGGACTGCACCCAGGGCTGTCCCGTACTTTGAGTTTATGGCTTCAGGGCCTAAATGTGAAAAATTATAAAACTCCTAGAAGAAAATGTAGGAGAAAAATCTATGCAACCTCGGGTTTAGTGATGAGTTTTTAGATACAATACTAAAAACACAATCCATGAAATAAAAAATTGATAAATTGAATCTTATTAAAATTAAAAACTTCTGCTCTGCAAAAGATACTGTTAAGGGAATGAAAAGACAAGCTACAGACCGGGAGAAATATTTCAAGAACACACATTTGACAAAGGACTGTTATCCAAAGTATGCAAAGAACTATTAAAACTTAATGATAAGAAAACAGACCACCAGTTAAAAAATGGTCAAAGGATCTGATGAGACATCTCACCAAAGAAGATAACAGCTAGCAAAAGGCATATGGAACAAGGCTCTACATTGCTAAGGAACTGCAAGTTAAAACAAGAGCAAGACACCATTACAAGACTTTTTAAATGGCTAAAATCCGAAACAAGGACAATGTCAATTCCTGGCAGGGCAACGGGAGCTATCAGTTCTGGTAGGACTGCAAAATGGCACAGCCACTTTGGAAGACAGTTTAGAAGTTTCTTATGCAGCTGAGCACAGGCTTACCATTTGATCCAGCAATTGCGCACCTTGGTATTTACCCAAAGGGATGGAAAACCATGTCCACGCAAAAACCCGCACGCAGATGTTTATAGCAGCTTTATTCACAATTGCCAAATCTTGGAAGCAACCAAGATGTCCTTTGGTAGGTGAATGGATAAACAGTGTCCATCCAGACAGTGGAATATTATTCAGGGATAAAAGAAAACGAACTATCAAGCTATGAAAAGACATGGAGGAAACTTACATGCACATCACTAAATGAAAGAAGCTGATCTGAAAAGACCAGGTACTGTATGATTCCAACTAGATGACATTCTGGGAAAGGCAAGACTGTGTAGGAGCAAAAGGATCAGTGGTTGCCTGGCACTGGGGGGAGGAGGGGAGGATGGGGCACAGGGCATTTTTACAAAGCAGTGAAACTATTCTACACAATACGGTGGCGGGGGCATAGGACAGTAAACATTTGACAAAACTCCTAGAACTTTACAGTACAAAGAGTGAATTTTATGCAATTACAGGGCAAATAAGGCAAACTTTATTTGCCATTATTCTTATGATATAGAAAAATAGGGGTTCTGGCAGCCAAGTAAATGACTTCTTTTTCTTAGTTGCCCTACTCTCCTGGCTGGCCCACATCTGGGTAAGAAGCCAGCGTGTTTGTGGTCCTCCTGCCCCTCCCTGTCCTGCCCTGTCCTGCCCCATCCTGCTGGAGGCTCAGACCCAGGTTTGACCACTGCCCTCCGTGTTGCTTGGGTCCCCCAGGCACAGGGGAAGGGCCCCAGGGCTCAGAAAAGAGTGAGACGGAGATCTAGAATTTCGCAAAGAGTCCTTGTGGCTGGCAGGTGCTGTCTTCTTCACTTGTCCTTGACGGCCCCTTCTGCGACCACTTACTATCTCAGTCTCAAGTCCTCAGCCCTTATTAAGCATTTGTTTATTTATTCAAGAAGGCCTTCCTCATTGTTTTCTGGAGCATTCAGTCAGCATTCATCTTCATCTTTCCTTCCCTCATTCTTTTTTTAAAAATCCGTCTATTGAGCAAAGTTTCTGATTTCGGCTGAGCAGTTGCCCTAAAGGGCCTGAAATCCTGGGTCCCTTATCCAGAGGAGAGAACAGGATTCCCAGCTCTCAAAGGCACAAAGAGCGGTTGGTGCAGTGGGAGACCGGCTGTGAGGCTCCTGACACACATATTTCCTGGGAAAATGCAGCCCCAAGGGAAGACCCCCCCC
>RJWJ010042436.1:0-13046 GCA_004363605.1 Indri indri | reverse complement strand
GAGCAAGAGCGAGACCCCGTCTCTACCAAAAATAGAAAGAAATTAACTGGACAGCTAAAAATATATATAGAAAAAATTAGCCGGGCATGGTGGCGCATGCCTGTAGTCCCAGCTACTCGGGAGGCTGAGACAGTAGGATTGCTCGAGCCCGGGAGTTTGAGGTTGCTGTGAGCTAGGCTGACGCCACGGCACTCGCCCCAGGCAAGAGAGTGAGACACTGTCTCAAAAAAAAAAAAAAAAAAAAAAATTTTAAATATGTTTGTCATAGAAAGTTTTTATAATACAAATGTAAAAAGAGAAAAATTAGTTGTAGGTACTAAGACTGAAAGGTAATATTGTAGCATGTATTCTTCTAGTTTTTTATCTCAGTCAATATTACTACTGTGACTGAAGGTTGGGGTAAATTTTTTAGTTAAGGAAACTAGAGTAGTAAAAGTAACTTACTAGCACAAAAAAGTGACTATAATTAACAAAAAGTCAGGGTATACTTTAAAATAACTAAAAGAGTGGAATTGGAATGTTCCTAACACAAAGAAATGTTAAATGCCTGAGGTGATGGATACCCCAATTACCCTGATTTGATCAATTCACTGCGTATGCCTATATCAAAACATCACATGTACCCTGTAAAGATGAACGATTATGTATCCATAATAATTTTTTTAAAAAGCCACCAAAACATGCACAAAGTAACTTACTAGAATGTCAAGCCTCCTCAGATGGTTTGCATGTATCATAATCATTCCAGGTCTGGAAATATTCCAATTTTTCAACAGCATTGCAGACAGGAGCCTGAATTTGCCTTTCCAGCTATAAGTTGCCCAATGCAATCAGCATCACAGCATTAAAGTTATTAAGTTCATCACTGAACTTCAAGTTGAAGTTCATCTTTCAAGTGCCATCCCAAGGAAGGCCAAGGGGATCAGGCTGGTAAGCCATTTCTTCAGCTTGATACTTCTCTCTGGTATTAGTAACAACACACTGCTTGTGGCAGGTCATAGTTCAGCTTCATATAACAACCTTGTCTACAAACTCCTTCAGGGGTGGGATTGGGTTTGGTTCACCTTTGTGTTCCCCAAAGTACCTTGCACATGGTAATAAATGATGTTGAGTAAAATAAAAGGTTAAGGGTTAAGGATCTGTTATCTATCTTCTTATCTAAAATCTGTCTTTTTAAATTCACAACTCAGACTGTAAACCTCATAAGCTTGAAGATTTCTTGTACAATATCTAACACATCATAGGCATTCATTAAATATATGAAGATTGGATGAATACACTTCCCAACCACTGAAAGGTAGTACTTCCTGTTACTCAATCTAAAACCACTTTTTCTAAGCTGTGTGTGTTTGTTGAGGAATGTCCTTAAACATCTAACATTTTAGCATTTGACCAATGAGTGTGTTCTATTTTTATTGTATACACTACATTTGCTAGTTTTTTTTCCTACTGTGGTATGTATATACATACATAGACTAGGAACTTCTCCCATCTGAACTTTTCTCTTTCCAGGATCAAGAGTATTGTATTTTGAGGAGCTCCTCTCAGCTCCCGTAATTATTTCAGGTGTCCCTTCTGGACTTTGCAGCCTGTTAACTTGCTCCCTGTGCTGACTCACTTCAGTGGCTGATGTGCCTTGGTTTAGCTACTAGCTGGGACTGGGATCTTCTGTTTTCTCTCAACTTGAATGCCACACATGGAGTGATAACCTGTAGTAAACGGTCTATAATGACTCCTAGATTTTGTTTCCTGAACTATAACTGATGACCTGAAATAAAAACTCTGCTTCAGTTGATTTGCAGTTTGTAGTATGTCGCTCTGTGGCAGAAGGATTTGTGTTCACCAAATAGTCTCTGTGCTCCCCCACATTTCCCAGCCTTCCTTTCTAGGTTAGAGCCATGTGGCTAGTTTCAACCAATGGGTAACAAGCTGAAGTAATGTGTGCTACTTCTGGTTTAAATTAAGAACCAGAGTGAGTCATTCTCGCTTCTCCCTTCTCCTTCATTAGCATCTCAGAAGCCTTGTGTTCCAGATGATGAGCTACAAGTTGGCAGAGCTGCCATTAGCCTGGACCCCTGAGCAACTGAGTGGAGCAGACCGCCCCACTTGCTTTGACATATAACAGCAGAAATAAACCTTATTGTATTAAGCCAAAGAGATGTTGAGCGAGGCATGGTGGCTCATGCCTGTAATCCTAACATTTTGGGAGACCAAGGTGGGAGGATCACTTGAGGCCAGGAGTTCAAGACCAGCAAGAGCAAGACCTCCTCTCTATAAAAATAGACAAATTAAGACATAAGACAAAAAAGAAAGAAAAATTAGCGAGGCATGCTGGTGCATGCCTATAGTCCCAGCAACTTGGGAGGCTGAGGCAGGAGGATGGCTTGAGCCTAGAAGTTTCAGGTTGCAGTGAGCTGTGATGACCCATTACATTCTAGCCTGGGTGACAGAGCAAGACTCTGCCTCAAAAAAAAATTAGACACGGTAAAAGATTAACAATAACTAATAATAAAATATAAAATAGAATAATTATAATAATATACTGTAATAAAAGTTATGTGAATGTGGTCTATCTCAAAATATTTTATTATACTGTACTCATCCTTCTTGTGAAGTGGTGTGATGGATGGGAGAACTCTGAACAACATGTAACTTAAAACTTACGAATTATTTCTGGAATTTTCTATTTAATATTTTTGGACCATGTTGACTGTGGGTAACTGAAACTGCAGAAAGCAAAACTATGGATGGAGGGGACTTTCGTGTTCCCTAAATGCAATACTTTACAAATACTCTTCTTAAAGCCACACCTTTTTGCCCTTCTGCCTTCTGCCCTGTGAGGACATAGTGGTGTTCAAGGCTGCACCTTGGAAGTGGAGAGCAGCCCTCAGCAGATCTTTCACTTTCCAGCCTCCAGAACTGTGAGAGATAAATTTCTGTTCTTTATAAATTACTCAGTCCTGGGCCAGGCTCAGTGGCTCATGCCTCTAATCCTAACACTCTGGGAGGCTGAGGCAGGATGCTTGAGCCAGGGGTATGAGGTTGCTGTGAGCTAGGCTGAAGCCATGGCACTCTAGCCAGGGCAACAGAAGCGAGACTCTTGTCTCAAAAAAAAAAAAAAAAAAAAAAAAATCAGTCCTGGGTATTTTGTTGTAGCAGCACAAAATGGACTAAGACAGAGAAATTGGTTTGTTGGCTTCCATATAATTAGCTTTCTTACCACTGTTAGTTGAGTTTCTTTGAAATATAGATGTCAACTAGAAATACAGCTGCATCTTGAAGTCTGCCCCAAGTCTGTTCAGTGGCCTTTGCAGCTTCTCAGCCTAGTGTGGGAGCGCTAGGAAACAGCTAATGACTTTGGAGCTGATTTACAGGGTGGCTAGGGGAAGCGTACTTTATTCCTGTGAATTAAAGGAGTTGGGGACTGATGTTGGGCATGGTATGTGTAATTCTGTGGCCCCACTCAAAACCTCTGAGGACAGTGTGGGAACTCAGGATGTTGAAGTGGACTGAGGGAGCCTGTTTGCCCAACGTGGCTTTAAAGTGTTTGGTGTAGCAATATTATCAGTAGCTGACACTTACAGCGTACTTACAACCTAAGTGATTTCCTTGAATTGGTTCTTTTAATCCTCAGAACAATCCTCTTTAAATACTGCTATTATCCCCCGTTTTACAGACTAGAAAACTGTGGCTCTGAGGTAGTGAGCATCTGGCAGGAAATCAGAATTCCCAGCTGGGCTCTTCAGCATTGGACTCTACTTGCCCCTCAGTGAGGTCTGAACTCAGAGTCCAGGCCTGAGGCTGCTGCTTGGTGAGGGTGGCCCTGTCTGGTTGTACAGGAGCCCAGGCCAGTGCTGCCCTGACACCTGTAATCCTAGCACCCTGGGAGGCTGAGGAGGGAGGATCGCTTGAGGTCAGGAGTTTGAGACCAGCCTGAACAAGAGCGAGACCCTGTCTCTACTAAAAATAGAAAAAATTAGCTGGGCAGGTGGCACATGCCTGTAGTCCCAGCTACTCGGGAGGCTGAGGCAGGAGGATCGCTTGAGCCCAGGAGTTTGAGGTTGCTGTGAGCTGGGCTGACACCACACACTCTAGACCAGGCAACAGACTGAGACTCTATCTCAAAATAAAAAAAAAAAACGAAGCAGCTGAGGAGCTCATGACCTCGCCCAGGCACGGAGGTCCAAGGCCCAAGGCCCAAGGCCCTTGGCAGGAGGGGAACCTGCACCACCAAGGACGGGGGTGCACCAAGGCCAGAGGCCAGGGGCACTAAGTGGTCTTGGGGACAGAAGTAAGGAGTCCCGGCATTTAATGGATGAAGGATAGAGAAGGTACTGCTGTTAGTGACAGAGAAAAGAACCCTTCCCAGGCCAGGCCTCGGGGAGGCTGGTGGCCCAACCACCTTCCAGCTGTGAGGACACTGCAGGTACCACTTTTTGGCCTGCAAAAGCCCGTCTCTTAATTCCTATAAGAAATATTTTACAGAGAGAAGCAGAATGAGCGTGGACACCGACTGCGCCCCGCAGGCAGCTGCTGGAGTGGGGGCTCCTGGGCGGTGCCAAGCCCCGCCATCACCGTCCCTCACCATCTCTGCCACCAGGCGCCGATGCTCTGCGCCTTTGTCATTCCGCATCCCACGGTGCCAGCTAAGTCACTCAGCTGTCACAACGAGGCCTGGAGCTGCAGGATACAAAATAACTCTGGCGAGACCTCCCCGAGGCGGGGGCGGGGACGGGGGCCGGAAGGCCCGGCCTTTGGGGCGCACGGGAGCACCAGCTGCATCTTGCAAGTTGCTAAATTAGCCGAGCTGTTGTTTTTCTTTTAATTTTTGTGTGAATTCAAGAATAGGTCGCGGATGTCTTGGCAGCGTGTGAATGAGACCCTTTCGGAAAGAATTCACCTTGCTGAAGGGCCGCTGTCAGGCGCACAAAACTCTGAGCGAAGCAGGCTTTGCCCGATGCCTCCGCTGGCGCTCCCCGGCGGCCGCGCACCCCGCGGGGTCCCCTTCCTCCCCTCTCTCCCCTGCCTCCTCTGCCTGCCCTTCCTCTCCTCCCTCCCAGAGCAGTGGCCTGCGCTGGGGAAGGAGACAGGGGAGGCAGGGTAGAAGGCTCTGGAAACTGACAGGCTCGCTCCTGTCCCCGTGTCCCAGCCCTTGAGCCCTAAGGCCATCACCAGCCTGGCCTCAGCAATGGACCGCAGGGAAACGGTCATTCCAATGATGGTGGCCCCAGACACCTTACAGAAAGCAATACGTGGCTGGTGTGTATTGGTGTTGGTTTTATTAAACTTCACATCCAACTCCTTGCTGCCGCCTCTCCCAATCCGAATGTGCCCAAGGCCTCCTGGACTCGAGTCTCCAGTGCTAAGCCAAGGACCCGGGCACCACAACAACCATCTGATTGCCTCAGCCGATGCTTTTGCCCACCAGCCAGGGTCTTTACTGAGACTAGATAAGAATTGACATGTTACATTTTCAGAATGTTTTATGTATTTTTCAAATATATAGTCCAACATGCACAATTAAAAGTACAGCAAATAAACATATGAAAAGTGGTCAGATTCACTATTCATCAAAGAATGAGAGGCTATTTTTTTCCCCTTCCAGATTAGCAAAAGGAAAATATTGTCATTCCCAGCACTGGCCTGGGTGTGGTGAGTTTTGCACTCTCAGTGGGAGTGAAAATTGATACTAGGTTTCTGGAGAGTAACTTGGCAGTTTTTACCAAGAATCTCAGAAATGCCCCAACTAGATGAAGGGCACCTAAAGCAGGGGTTCGGGAGCCAAGCAGATGTGGGTCAGTCTCGCGGTTCCAGCCATGTGCCCTGCGACAAGTAACTTCACCTCCTTTAAACCCCTCTCCTCAAGCAAAAAATGGAGGTGCGGCTCCCTAACCCACAGGGCTGTGACGATGAAGAGAAAACAACTGCTTCACAAATGGTGATGGTTCTTACCATAAATTCATTTTTCTTTCCCCTTTGCCCAGTAATCTGAACTCTCCCAACAGATAGTCTGAGGTATGGACCAACATTTATGCACACGAGATGTCTGTCACAGCATTACGATATAATCGTAAAACATGAGAACAATGTACCTGGCATTAAGGAAATTGTGATATAGCCACGCGATTTTACATATAAACTCAATTGATAGTTTATGATATACATGGTTCTGTAGCTCACGTTTTTCACTTAACACTGTGACATTTTGCAGGTTTTAAGTGTGTCTGTAGGATAAATTTTGGAGTCCTAGGATTTGCATTTTAGGTTTTCACAGCTATGGCCAACCTGCCCAGCCTGGATGCTGTTCCAGCGCGCACTGGCCAGCCCTCCACAACAGCGTTATCAACCTTTTTTCTTTCCAATGTGAAAATGGTATCGCTTGTGATTTCAATTTGCATTTTTTTATTATGAGGGGGGTTGTGCACCTTTTCGTGTGTTTAAGAGCCATTTGTATATTACCTTTTCATTCAACTGTCTGCTCAAGTACAATTGGCCTGGGTTTCTAATGGGCAGTGCTTTTTTTTGACATTGACTTAGCCCTTCAGCTGACACGTATGCAAATTTTCCCCCCCACTTTATCACTTGTCTTTTGACTTTTTTTGATGGTGTTTGCCACTAAGCTTTCTTTTAATCAAAAAAAAATTCTTAACTCGAAATATTAATACATATTGTCCAGGCTCTAGGTAATTTAATTTCTCTTTCTGTACTTTGACATGCTGTATTATTGTAACTCATTGACCCTTCTTGCTCTCTAAGCTCCTTGAGGACAGGAACCTTGAAGATTTAGTTCACCATTTGAACCCCAGTAGGCACCCAATAGATACTTTTCAGTGACTGCAGTTCCATTTTGTGAGGAGCGAGTGCCAAGAACTGTGGTCACGTAGGCAAATCTGCATAGTACACAGGGAGAAAACATTGTGGTATTCTATCAAGTTCTGCCACGAAACAGTCATGTTCAACTTACAAAAAATATGTGGTGCATTTTCAAGGTATTACTCCAGGCTCGTAGCTCAGCAGTTCAACTTTCAAGGGCACGCGAGTGAGGGTGGACAAGCTCACCCTCAGCCTTGGGCCAGGCCCAACCCCACTTCCTAGCCCCGTATTCAACAACTCTCCCAGCCCCTCCCAGACCCACTGTGCTCTGGCAGGTGGGCTGACAAATCCCTACCCACGTGGCCTGGGGCTGCTAGGTGGAAAAGGAAGGTCCTTTTCTAACAGGAAAGAACCGGGTGGCCCAGATTGTTATGCAAATGATAACTCTAATCTGTGGAATCTTCAGAGCATTCCAGGGCCTGGCCAGGAAGAAACATGGGGGGAAAAAAAAGGTAAAGTGAGTAGGTACAGAATAATTTTTTTCTAACAGAGGGGGCTGGGTTAGGCATTGCTGCCAAGGTCTCATACATTGCTTGCTGTTCAGAGGCAAATTTGGGCAGAGGCGCAACCGTTCTCCCCAAAAGTGATTTCATTTGGGAGCTCATCCATCGGTATCGCCTTTAAAGAGGCCCATTCCAGGAGCGAGGGACATAGGTGTTGCATCAGGAGGGCTGTGTTCAGGCACACAATACTGCTGTATGGGCGTGGTTAGCCCCCTCTTCCCAGAAAGCACGATGGAGCCACTCTAAACAATCACCCCTACCATTCCTTTACTTATCTTAAAAAGCTGTCTTACTTTTAGCTTTTTATTCTGAAAAGCATGTCAACAGAAAAGTTGCAAAAACAGATCAATGAACTGCCATGCGCTCCTCACCCAGATTCACCAATTGTTCATATTTTGGCCACATTTACTTCAGCATTCTGTATACAATCTATACCATTAATACCTTTTTAAAAATTAACCTACTCAATACTTTTTATTTCTTCCAAGTCAATTTTGTTGATGAACTTTATTCAGTGTTGCTAACAGCTTTAATTGTAACCCAAACAATGAACAGGTAATTTATTCTACATAATCTTATGTGACATTTAAGCATATTTTAATTTTTTTTTTTTTTTTTTTGAGACAGAGTCTCACTGTGTTGCCCGGGCTAGAGTGCCGTGGTGTCATCCTAGCTCACAGCAACCTCAAACTCCTGGGCTGAAGCGATCCTCCTGCCTCAGCCTCCCAGGTAGGTGGGACTACAGGCATGCGCCACCATGCCCGGCTAATTTTTTCTATATATATTTTTAGTTGTCCAATTAATTTCTTTCTATTTTTAGTAGAGACAGGGTCTCGCTCTTGCTCAGGCTGGTCTCGAACTCCTGAGCTCAAACAATCCGCCCGCCTCGGCCTCCCAGAGAGCTAGGATTACAGGCGTGAGCCACCGCGCCCGGCCCATATTTTAATTTTTTTATTTCAAAATATTAAGGGGGTACAAATGTTTTTGGTTACATAGATCGCTTTTGTAATGCTTGAGTCACAGCCGTAAGTGTGCCCATCACCCAAATAGTGTTCATTGTACCCATTAGGTAGGTTTTTGCCCCTCCCCCCAACTACCTTTTTGATAAACTATTTGACAGCAAATCATAGACTTTTACCGCTAAATATTTCCAACTTCATTGCTAACATTAAGGGCATCCTCTTAAATAATCTCAGTACAATTATCGAATTCAGAAAACATTGTTAAATTGCTGTTATCTAATCCGAAATTCATATTCAAATTTCACTAATTGTCCCATTAAAGGCCTTTATAGCTTCCTCTTTTCCAGACCAGGAGCCGTTCAGGATCATGTGTTGTATTTAGTTGTGTTTTCTTCATTTGCTTTAATCTGCAAGAGTTTCTCAGCCTTCCCTGGTCTTTATGACCTTGATGTTTTTAAGGATTTCAGGCCAGTTGTTTTGTAGAATTTCCTTTAGTTTGGGTTGTCTGATGTTTCCTCATGATTAGTTTCAGGTTATGCATATTCAATAAAATACTTCTAATTGATCATAATTCTCATATATTAGAACCAAATTATCAGGCGAGTTACGTTTTAAAAACAGATTTTTTCATTATAGTTCATATTCATTTACTGTTTACTTTCTAATGAGTTGTTTTTTTCCTACATTTTCATACTGTTTCCTTAGGTGATCTTTAAGCATTGGGGAATAATTTTTTTTTTTTTTTTTACTTAGTGGGTTTTTTTAAAACTCTTTGTCAGTTCTGTTTTTACATGTTTATAAGATTTTGATATTGACAGTTAATTTTGAAATAAAAAAGTCATTTCCCCCAGACCAAGTCTCTCTTGTTCTCTGTGGTATCCTGTGGCCAGCAACTATACCTGGCAACGCTTACGTGAACTAAAATAAGATCTTAAGGCTCCCCCCACACACTGGCTGACTGAAAGGACCCCCTCCTGGCCAAGGGGATATCCTAAAACTAAATTGCCTGCCCACGAGGATGGAGGTCAGAAATGCCTCATCGTGTCCCCCTCCCTTCTTGGCAATATCTTTTGTAACTCATTAACAGGCCTAAGGCTATTCAAGACAAACCTGCAGGTCCTCAATTTACATAACAAATCACTGAGTCTGGGTATACGTCCGGTGGCTTGTCTCTGATTAATAGACTTCCTTACCTTAAAACATTCCAAGCCTTTAAACAAAGCTTCATGTCTTTAACCAATTACAAGTCAAAGAATCTTTAAACCCACCTATAATCTATAAGCCCCCCCACCCTCCCCCGCCTTTGAGATGGCCCACCTTTTTGGGCCAAACCAATCTGTACCTTCCACGTATTGATTTATGACTTTACGTGTAATCCCTGTCTCCCTGAAATGTATAAAACCAAACTGTGATCCAACCGCTGCGAGTCCACTTGCTCACGGCTTCTTGGGCGTGGCTCCAGTCCATGGGCCCCAAATTTGGCTCATAATAAACCTCTTTAAATTATCTTACAGAATCTGGGGTCTTTTCCGACAACACTTATTTGGGAAACATTGGTTTCTAAATGAATGAATACAGTGGTTAAACACACAGAATTTTCTGAATTCAGGTTTTACACAGGGAATAATTTAGGTTAATATTAATTACTGTACATACTGAGAATTACAGCATAGGAGTTCAGGTATTACAGTATTACAAAAATTTCTTCTAATAATTTAAGTGTTTCAATCTTCCAATGAACCCAAAGTCCACCATCTTTGCCTGGAACCCCATTTGGGCACTGGTGTACTTGAAGGTGGGAGGTTGGAGGGATGAGGAATGTGGCTGGCCTGAAGCTGGGCCTCTCTGGGGGAAAGGCTCCTCCCAGAAACGAAGGCAGCAGAGGCTCGCTCAGAGTCATCAGGCTCTGTCAGGACAGCAAGTCTGAACCCAGGGAATTTGACCCAGCCCTCTTTGGGTTGAACCTTCCAGTCGCTCCTTCTATATTGCAGTCTGGCCCCGCCACGCCAGCCTGAGGGCCAGCGCGTTTGGCCATGGACATCCTGCCCAGCTCTCCATGCTCACACTCTCCCTGCGAATCTCTTCTCCCACCACCAGCGCCTCGTCCACTCCCCGCCGGAGTTCTGATGTCTGGTAAATAGAAAGAGGCTCACGCTCACAAAGAATTAACAAAATTCAAATTATGATGAACCATCAATTTTAGTTTATCAGATTGGCGAAATTAGATAGATTAATTACTCCCAGGAATGTGGCAAAAGAAGTACTTCTGTATACTTTTCATACATTTTCATTTGGCATCTGTTTAAACTTAAGGTGCCTTTACTTGTGGACCAACCAATTCCACTTCTGGGATGGTGACAGCCTTACCGAGTTCATTGCCCACTGCTCAAAAGGAAGCCAGTACACTGAGAGAGTAGGGGTTAAAGAGTTTAACATCACAGGTGCCATGCAAGGATGATAAAGAAGACCCTCATCAACCTGATACTAACCTATTACCTGGCTTCTGCAATCACGCTTACCTATTGCGTCAATCACCTGAGACCCTACTCTTCGGACCACCCCAACCTAATAAAAGTGGGAAAAACTAGGTAGACGGGGCTCAGAATTTGGTGGCGAGACCCCTCTGAGCCCGCCAGTGAGTAAACCTTGATTCTCCAACTCTCTGTGTGCCGCTCAGTTTGTCCTTGGTACCACCCGCTGTAACCCTTGCTGTAACAAGGAGTCTCAGGAGACAGGGAGGAGTTCTCAAATCTGCCTCACTGAGTATTTGGGAAAAAAGGGTCTTTAAAGATAGTTTGGTGGGCAAAGGGCTAGGCAATTGGGTCTGCTGAGTAGCTGGGTTTGGGGTGGAACCATAGGGGAGTAGAAATTGCCTTCTTGTGCTGAGTTAGTTCCTGGATGGGGGTCACAAGGCCAGTTGAATCATTCCTTGGGATGGGCCATTGGTCTGGGTGGGTCAGACAGTCCTGGAAGACGTCCCCAAAACTAGCCTTAGGTTTCATGATGTTATCTATAGGAGTAATGAAGAAAGTTAAGAATCCTTATGACCATCAGCTATGTGACTTCTGAGTAACAATTGCAGGAAATCAAACTAGGGGACAATGGCTGCTTATACACATATTTTAACTATGCTTATACCTTTGCAGAGTTCAGGCCCCTACCGCAGTTCCCACCTGTGGACCTTTATTAATTTCATAAAGACTGGTTTCAAGATTCCTTCCTATAGAAATACTTGCACAAATGCAGAAAGAAATATGTAAAAGCATGTACACTGTTGTCTTGTTTGTAGTAGTGAAAAGGTAGAAACTGCTCTCTCAACTGTCCACCAACAGAAGCTGGTTAAATAGATTATGGCCAAACCTATAGCGTAATACAATCCAGCTGTTAAAAAGAACAAGGTAGATCTGCAAGAACTACTAAGGAACTTGTTCAAGATATATTGTTAAGTGTAAAAAGCCATTTTCAAAATACATTAAATATGGCTATTAATATTGTGAAAATATTAATTACTTTATAGGTTAAAATATGCACAGCACAAAATCTGAAAGAATCTACAATAAGCTGTGAACAACGATTATCCCAGGAACATTAGATCATGGGAAGTTTTCATGTTCTTTTTTCTAAACATTTGTGATGTTTGAAATTTTTCTAAGAAACATTATTTGAAAATCAGAAAAAGCAAAGATTTTAAAAGCCCATGAATCCAAAAATGGTAGTGTGTGGGGTCAGGGAGTTGGCAGGGGCCCAGACTCTACTGTGACAACTGCTGAAGCCACTGGAGGGGTTCCTTGTATTCTCTACTTTTGTATGTGTTCGCATTTTTCCGTAATAAAACATTTCAAACAACGACAACAAAAACCTCTGGGGATGTGTAAGGGCACAGGAAGTACACCCCAATGTCAGCTGCGGAAGGACAGAAGTTCTTTAAACACCTCGGTTTAGAGAATGAGGCTCATTGCCAACTTTTTAAGATATAAAAACTGATTTTTAGAATAATTCCTTTGTGTAATTTAAGTTGAAGGAGAGAGGATTAGAGGGGAGGAGACCAACGAGAAGTTCCACAGCTACAGGCTGGCAGCAATAAGGTGGCAGAGAAGGGGCGGTTCGGGGTGGCGTGGAGGCTGCATGGGAAAGTCACAGCGACTGTCTGGCTGTGGGGAGGTGGGAAAGGAGTCCGGGGTAGCAGTCCCCCTTCAGAGGACCTGGGAGGCTGATGGGGCTATTGACACACTCAGGGGCTAATTTCCTGAGCACCACATTCCCTTGGCTCCCCCTGGGGGAATCCTCCTGGCCCTGGTTTATTTCTTAGCATAATGTCCTCGAGGTTCATCTGTGTTACAGCATGTGGCAGAATTTCCTTCCTTTTTAAGGCTGATTAATATCCCGTTGTATGAATATATCACATTTTGTTTATCTATTCATCTGTCTATGGGCCCTCGGGTTGCTTCTACCTTTTGGCTATGGCGAATAATGCTGCTGTGCCCATGGGTATGCAAATATCTCTTCAAGTCCCTGCTTCCGAGCGTTTGGGGCATATACTCAGGAGTGGAATTGCTGGATCCTGTGCTAATTCTATTTTTAACTTTTTGAGGAACTATCATGCTGTTTTCCAGAGAGGCTGCACCATTTTACATGCCCACCAACAGTGCACAAGTGTTCCAATTTCTCTGCATCCTTGCCAACACTTGTTATTTTCCATTTCATTTTG
>RJWJ010042435.1:0-13037 GCA_004363605.1 Indri indri | reverse complement strand
GTCCCTGAAACTCAGTTTTCTTGGGGATGCCAGGCATAAAGCCATTTTTTTACCTTCTAAAATATAGTAGATAATGACATTCCTCTCATCTTAGATCTCTTCTACTGAAAATATGTTGTTGTATTTATTACTAAATACATTTATTTAGCAACTAAACACTTACTAGCTTGGTTTACCAAGTGGCTGGGGTTTTTCCCATCAAAATATATTTCTTAAAAGAAATATAAATTGCCCTTTAATTTTCTATCTGCCTAAGTCATTATAAATGTCTTCCTACAGATTTCATTTTAATTGAAAAGCCGAAAGGAGCTTTTGTGCTTGAGAGTTCAACACTTTCCTCTCTTGTTCTGCTCAGTGATAGTCTACCAAGGAGGAGTGGGCAGTGTGCCACTGTGAGTGGGCAGTGGCAGCTGGCATTTGTAGTATGTTAGTGGCTTTAAAAAAGAGAGAGAAAGAAAGAAAAGAAGGAGAAATTGATTCTAATTGAAAAATAAGGAGCCAAAATACAAAAGGAAAACTCTAGGAAAATGAATTTTATTAGAAAATATAACAGGGAAAAAAAGGGGTGAAAAAAAAACAGATCATTAAGATAGCCAGTTTTTCCAGTCTGTATTCTGAAGAAAATGTTCAGCGGCTCTGAAGCTTTCAAGATGGCGGTCTTTGACATCTAAGAAAAATGGAGTCCAAAGCAGTAAATGACCAAGGCCGGGCTAATCATTCATTTCACCTTCCTGCACATTCCAGTCTGACCTTGACACACTGTACTCGAAGTCATATATTGTTTTTATTATAAGTATCTGCTCATGCTGCCTTTTTCAGAGGTGAGCTGTTAGGTGTTGAACCTCCAGACATGAGTAAGTCCCGATCTCTCAAGGTACACCAATGCCATGGTGCTTGGAAGAAGACACATTAGCTTCCCAGTTACTGAGACTCAGTTGGGAGATGTCAAAGAGCAAGAGATAGCTGTCAGGTGTAAATGACAGATGACATTTATCCTTCTTTCTGTTTCCTCATCTATTATGGAGAAAACCTCCTTGCATCTTAATCCTTACTATTTTACTGTAATTCTTCACCTGACAATGGTTTCTCTTAATATCCATCAGAGTGTGTCTTCTACAACTTCTTTAAACTCATCTTCAAAAGGAATCTTCCTTTCAAAAGCCTTTCATGGGCAAGTTCATCTCCTTCCAAAACTTTTTCTAACTCTCCCCAAACACTGTCCCAGTCATATTTGTTTCCTCATTGTATATTACCCTTGTAGCTTTCATCACACTGCATTGTACTTAATTGTTTCTATTCACTCTCTCCCACTCAGTCATGGGTCCCCTTCATCTTGGCACACCCAGCACAATGACTGGCCCATAGTACACACTTGATAGAAATTAGGGGAGTGAGTAAATGACCACAGGTTGGGTTTAGTCATTTAACATACATTTATTCCGCACCTACTCCATGCCAGGGTACTCAATCTCAACAGTCTATTATATGATCCACCCTAGACGCTATAAAGCATCAGCTAATCGAAATACTTTTCATTATAAATGTGTCACGCTTTTCCAAATACTTGGATTATAAATTTTCTGAAGAATTTTTCTATTTCTCTTAAGTCTTCATATCTTGCTTTTTATTATGCAGATATAG
Source organism: Indri indri (assembly GCA_004363605.1). Classification (NCBI taxonomy): domain Eukaryota; kingdom Metazoa; phylum Chordata; class Mammalia; order Primates; family Indriidae; genus Indri; species Indri indri. The sequence goes on along the minus strand of RJWJ010042435.1, from coordinate 11,396 downwards.
TAAAACTAGTTGAGCAGGGCCTTTTACAGAATGTGAAGAGAGAGATGAAGACATTCCATTTGACCTTGGTCTCAAATTCACAAAGGATGCAAATTTGGACTTTGTCATCTCCTACTAAGGCTATGCCTACATTAGAGATACACTGAAAGAACTGGAACTTTAAAATTGAAACTGAAACATCATCCAACTTTAAATCTTTTATCCTCTTCCTGGCTCACACTGCCTCTGGTGTATATGCTGCTATTTCTATGACCCTTGTTTTAGCATTTCATCATTGGATCTCTCTCAAGCCTGGGCTACAGTATGTAACCTCGTGGTTACGATCTTTGCTGGTGAACTATGCTGAATGGTTAGAATGTGGGAATGAGTCCAATATGGTCTTTCCTCCTTTATTAGAGAAGCACCATGGAGGTGAGGGTAAGGACCTTTTCTCTTTGTCCTAGCTGTATTCATACTGTCTAATGTGGAATCTGGCAAATGATAGATCCTCAATATTGTTATGTTTCTGCTACCTAAAAGAAGATGAGAATAAGGTCATGGATGGGGGTAATATCAGAAACAAAAGGAGAAATAAGACGTCAGAGGCAGAAGGAATGGAAAGGTAACACTGGCTCAGTGGTCAGTATAGAGCCGTTCATCCTTGATGCAGGAGTTTATAGTTTACTGTGTGTCTTCATACACACGAAATCATCTTACTCGGACTCCATCCTGTGACATCATCCTTATTTAACAAATGAAGACACTGAGTTTGCATGTGACACAGCTGGGTGCATAATCGATCATGTGGCTTGAAGTCCCCTGTTCTACTGGCTCCTGCCCCAAAAAGCAAGCATGTACCTTCCTCTCTGACAATAGAAACTTGAACCAATGGCTTCTGTGGTCCTTCTCTGAGCTCCAGACCTGAATATACAGATGGAACAGATTCCTCTGGATTGCCCAAGGGCAAGCTATCCAAGACCAAGTGCACTCCCTTCTCCACTGGGAGTCCACGCTTGGTCCATTTCTAGGATTTTCTGTCTTAGTGAGGAACACCCTGATCCTCACAGCTATGCCAGCTGCAAACCCTGGGAGCCTCCTTGAAGCTCCACTTGTCAAGTCTATGAAATCTATCACTAGATCCTGTCGATCTGCCTCCTCACTGCTCCTCAGATCTGAACGTGCCTTCTCTACCACCGTCATCTGTCTGAGCTACCCTAGTGGCTGCCACCACGGCAGCATTCCCCACCTCACCAGCCTGGCTCCATCCTCTCTTGCCCCCCTTCCAGTGTGCTCTCCACTCTGCAGGCAGAATGATCTTCAAAACTCTAAATCTGAGCTGCCAAGCCCCTTCTTCCCATGCTTGGATGGCTTCTCATTGCTTATGTAATTAAGACTAATCCCCACGAAGCCTGCAGGACCTGCTGCCTACTTCCTTCTCCCACTCTCCTCTCAGTACCAGTCCCAGGGCCTTTCCTCCTTCCCTGGGATGTGCAATCTTCCTCTCTAGCCCAGGGTCTTTGCCTGTGCTGGGACCTCTGCTCAGAATGCTCTTACTGCCTTCTTTGCCTTGCTAACATCTACCTATTTTTCAGCAAGTCCCTTCTCTGTGGTACTTGTCACAGTTGCAGTTTATGGGGTGATTGGATCGATGTCTGTAAGCTCTGTAAGGCCAGGATCTTCATATCTTTCTGCTCACCCTGGCACAGTTCTTGATACACTGTTGATGCTGATTGATTAAGTGGACAAAATGGTTCTAAGCATATGCAAGTTAAAACAGACCTTGTTCTGGACACTTACAATCCAAGAAGATCTCTGTTGTTTCAGGAAAGTTAGGAAGTTAAATTAAAATAAACATGCCTCGATATCTATTGACAAAGTCAACTACATTAAATATAATACAATTAAATATTATTAATTAACACATCCCACAAACTCATTTACCTACTACGGAGAATGCCAAATATTTTACATATGCCGAGTCCTGTTCACACCTCCTAGCCCAGGCGTCCAGAAAACCTTATCCATTAGAGAGAGTTCCATATTTTTTGCACCAGTCACTTCACATTTCAACTTCCCAAAGTGCTGAGAACAGCCAACCTCATTTTTCCTTTTGACATTAGTGGTGTTATAAACAGCACAAATCCCTGCATGGAGAATTAACATTTGCCTGAGAGGGCTGAGGAGCATTTGATTTGAATATGTTTAGTAATTTGGGATTTTTGCTTTTTATATAGCTTCATTATGAAATGATTAGTTAATTAAATTGGCAATTGGACTGGGAGATGCACAGAAGTGAAATTCCTCTTCAATATTCACCCTCCGCACCTTTCGGAGCTGCAGAATGATTGCGTTAGTGCATGCTGAGAGCAGCTTTGCATGAGGTGTTTATTTGAACTAAAACATATTTAGAATGGGGTAACACTAGAACTAAAGAAACTAGAAGTCTTAATATTCGTGCAAAAACCAAGTCCTGTTATCCCAAATGAATCGACCATCCTGATTTCTTCAGTGTCCACTATAAAAACCATCCCTTTACAAACCTCAGACTGTGTCCCCTCTCACAGGAAGTGGTTGTCATCATAGTCTCCCTGGAGCACTAAGCACTCAGTTGCCCTGTGCTCCAGCTCCTGGGGGACCCTATGGGCTCTGTTGTTGCTTTGGTAGCCAACTCAGCTTCCTGGCATCAGTCCCTCCTCTACCTAGTAATTAGTGCCCGGGACACACACTAAGCCTCAGACACTGGATGGGGCCGCTTTCCCCATCCTCACAATCCAGGGGCCCAAAACGCAAAAGGCCTTGCATTGTGGTCCTGTTTTCCAATCCAAAAGTCAGATGGACAAGTACTCTTTTGGAGAACCAAGAAATTTCCCAAGCCGACCCTAGGACATTTGGTGATTAAACATTCTGAACCAGGTATCTCTCCCTGGCAATAGTCTGAAGAGGCGAGAGGCTTAGATATGACTCGTTAAATTGCAAGTCCTCTATGTGCATGTGTTTCTACCATGATCACTTCCTTGTCGATTCTCTTGGGCAGATTCGGAGTAACGCCTCACCCGCTGCTTGATCACAGTGTTCGCATCTTGTGCCTGGGAAGTAACACTCCTTTCCTCCTTCCTTTATTCAGGTGCTGAGCACCGTTCCCGGGTGAGTTGGAGCTTCTCACTTTCTGCTCCCAATTAACCTTCTGCCCTTTTCCTTGCTCTGCTGTCTTGTCACCGTGTTATGGCCGTATTTTATAATCTTACTTGAGGATATCACGTGTCACTGTCTGCTTTGTATTTTTCTTGTGCACCTGCAGTTCCGTAAATTAAATATGAGTCCGTGGTTATGGCCAGGAAAATCAATCTTTAAACAAATTAATATTTCAATGCCAGTTGTACAGCTCTTTCTCCATTTAATGTGTGTCTTGGCTTAGAGATGGAGAACAGTGACAGTATCATTCTGGAAAAACTTAAATCAAAGTGAAGACAAAGAAAGCAAGCCAAATATGCCATAAGATTTCGAAGCTGAGTGTTGGAGGAAGGAAAATGTCTTAATTGGTGGCGTCCAGCTCTTTTAAGACAAACAGCGGCACTTTTATTCGATTTCTTTTCCAGCCATTTCATTTCCATAGTACGGAAAGTAGAATATGAATCATCATATCTGCTTAGGATTGCCAAATAAAATACAGGACATCCAGTTAAATTTGAATTTCAGGTAAATAACAAGTTTTAGCATAATTATGTCCCAAATATTGCATGAGACGTACTTAAACTAAAAAAATTATTTGTCATACATCTGAAATTCACATTTAACTGAGCATCCTATATTTTTATTTGCTAAATCTGGTAACCCTGCCAGTTGTGAGAAATAAAAGCAATTTTCTGAGACAATGTAAATGGAAGGATGTAGCATAATACCTAACATATAATACATAGATAAGTATTAATGTATTATTTTCCCTTCCCTTTGGGTTATCATTTTGACAAAAATTCTTTATTATTCAGAGTAATTATTTAGGTTTGACAACTTTAGCATCAAAGATGTGCTATTTTTTCATTTCTCTTTTAACCCTGGAGATGTCACAATTACTTCCACAAAATCTTTTAAGATTTAGTTCCCTTAACTTCCGTAGGATATCAATCACTCCCCTTCTTCATCAAAACAAACCATATTTTAGAAAAGAAAATTATACTTTTGGTTGCATCAATGGTGGTTTCTCCCCCACCAGATTAGTCCAAAATTAAAACGTAGGCAAGAAATATTCAATATTTTGAAATTTTCACTTCTTCATTGTACCTCAGAACAGGGTATTTGTGACAAACGCACATATTTCATTTCTTTCTCTCCCTAATGAACGATATTTATATTGTTATTTGGAAGAGGTCTAGGCACCGAGCCAGCACATTCATTATTAACAATTTAAGAGGAGAGCGAGAGTTCTAGTAATGGGGCCAATTCAAAGTCAAAGTCAGGCCAGCAAATTTTCAAAACCGAAGAGACACTCAGGGAAGTGGGCTCTCTCTTCTGCTCACGGGAGCATTGGAAGCTTTCTAGAAGGCAGATTGGCAGTATGTACAAAAAATCACAAAGGTCTGCGTCCTGCTGAAACGAATGGCCTCTGTAGAGTGCAGAGTGAAAAGACGTGTGCGTCAACTCTCATTTTTTTGCCTACTTGGCTCCTCTCCAGTCCTCGTCCTTCTGCCCAGACTGTGAACTCCTTAGGAATGAGATTTAGCTAATTTTTTTTTCTATACACACAGTAACTGATACATAATAAGCACTTAGTAATTATTTGTGAACTGAATTAATTTTGAATGAACTGAGGATACAATTTGGTTTTCCTAAATTAATTTGGGAAAAGGCCTCCAAAAGCACATACCCTTTTATCCAACAATTTTATGCATAGATGCCAAAGAAAGAGGTTTTTACATTCACAAAGATGTATACCGAGAATGTTTATCACAACTTTATTATAGTAGTGCAATTTCAAACAAGTTAAGCATCTGCTGTGGACTGAATTGTGCCCCTCAAAATTCATATCTTGAAGCACTAACCCCTATATGATGGTAGTTAGAAATGGGACCTTTGGGAGGTAATTTGATTTACATGAGGTCATGGGAAAGGGGAACCCCTATAGTGGGATTCGTGCCCTTATAAGAAGAGATAACAGAGAGCTTGCTTTCCATCTCTCCCTGCCAGTGTGAGGATGTAGAAGGCAGCCACCTACAAATCAGGAAAAGAGCCCTGACCAAAAACTGACCACGCTGGTACCTTGATCTCAGACTTCCAGCCTCCAGAACTCTGAGAAAATAAATTTCTGTTATTTAAGCCACCTAGTCTATGGCATTTTGTTATGGCAGCCCAAACGACCAATATCCAAGAATAGGATATTGATTAAATTATAGTTCATATAAAGATTATTGTGCAGTTATAGTCATTCTGTAACAGACACATACCCCATATCCAAATTTTTTAAAAATACAAGGTCATATACTAAAATGTCAGTAAATAATTATCTCTGAGTGGTTGAATTATAGATTATTTTTCTTTGTGCTTTAGCATATTTCACAAGTTCTGGATTTGAATATTTTCTACTTTTGTAATCAGAAAAATTAATTAAGAGATTTTTTTGTTGGTTGTTGTTAATGAGACAAGACCCACTCCAAGGAGTGTCATTGAAAATGAAGAGGCAGTCTAGGAGTCTTAATATTTTCTCAGACCCAGGAATCTTGCCCCAAGGTGACTGAGAGCTCCCAGGTATAGCTGGCAGCCTCTGATATACTAAGAGACAGAGTTCAAAGCTCTGAGAGCAACATGAACCTCACCTAATGGAAATGCCCTGTTTTCCTCTCTTTCTGCATTTTATCTCATCACTATTCACTTGCCAATTTACCTGATATTTTTGCTCATTGGATTAAAAAGCCTAGTAAGCTAAAAAGAACCAGGAAATCTTTAACAAGTAGAAGCAGAAAGATTTTTTTAATGAGCTAAACAGACCTTTAGAAATTGAAACGAAACAAAGAGAAATGTTTCAAGCAGAAAATGACTCCTCTATACATCCGCCTAGACCTATTTTAAATCCCCAGTGCCCTCACCCATTTCCCTAATCTCTGCACAATTTGAAAATTTGTTTAGCTATCAAAAATTTCAGCAATAACACTGAAAACTCAGAAATATGGGTATGTGCCTTATCTTCCTTTGGCTATTGCAATAAGCTCATTAACCAAGGCGTCTGCTTCTCTTCTCTTTGTTCTTTTTGTCATACAGTTCATTATGATAACATACATGTATACCTTTACTGCGCTGTTATAAAATGGAAGCATTTGTATACCTTACATTCAAAAGCCAGGTAGAGCTGCCAGTGTATGTATTTGCTAGGTCACCTTCAACCCTCAGCATAGATGAGGTCCTTATATCGTGGCATCTTGTTTGAAATATTAGCAAAGTCTATGCCTAGTTAGCAAGGTTGTGGTCGAACCCTTCCATAGACAGTTATCTTTATTCTCTGGCATTGTCACAAGGTATGGGGAGTAACCATAAGCCAGGAGAAACACCTGAATTACATGGACTTCCTGTGAAATGACTGATGACACACAAATTCTTAGCAGAATAAGTCACAAGGAAGATCAGGCAGGAGATCATAAACTATGGCTGAAAAATATACAACGGAATACTGAAGATGAGTGAGAACCATTATATAAGAAGGAAGTAAACATGCTATTATTTCTAGGAACTGATAACAGATTCTTTAGCTATTTTAAGGCATAGTTTTAGGGAGTGCACATAAATAATAATCTCAGCAATACAGTACATGTTTCCATTTCTAGACTTTATTTGACTACCAAAATTATATATCCAAAAATGCAAGGAAAACTAAACTAATTTTGGAACCGTGAAAATGAGTTTGAAAATGCAGAAAACAGAATGTGGTCTCTTTCTTGGGGCAGTTGTAATTGTCCCCTACCTGAACCATGTTGCCACTGAGAAACCTAGCAAAAGAATGGAGGCCAACTCTCTCTTCCAATTCCAGGGCTTCCAGAAATGTTCCTGCTATACCCTATTCTCAGTTTGACTCCGCTCTCTTGACATTTCTGCTCAGTTTTTAAATTGGGAGGGTGAAAATAAACACATTAATCACATATATTGCTGACTAAGTATTTAGGTCAAATATCTATGTAATTTATAATGCTTTCATTTAGCCTGGTGGTTTGGTACTCAGTTATTCTTCACAGAGAAGTGGATCAAGAAATGTCATAAATGGCATTGCATCCTGTTCCTATTAATCCTGCTTTCTGCTCTTGTTTCTTTGGTCTAATTCCATATGATACTATAATAATAATGTACTATGTTTTAATTGCTAGATAATGGGCTGGGCTCGGTGACTCACTCCCATAATCCTAACACTCTGGGAGGCCGAGACAGGAGGATAGCTTAAGGTCAGGGGTTTGAGACCAGCCTGAGCAAGAGTGAGGCCCCATCCCTACTAAAAAAAAAAAGAAAAAAGTTGGTCGGGCATAGTGGTGCATGACTGTGGTCCCAGCTGCTCAGGAGGCTGAGGCAGGAGGATCACTTGAGCCCAGGAGTTTGAGGTTGCAGTGAGCTATGATAATGCCACTGTACTCTATCCCGGGCATAGAGAGAGACTCTGTCTAAAAAAAAAAAAAAAAAAGAGCTAGATAATAAATGATCATTCAGGACTTGTTAGAGAAAGGCAAACAATCACACAAATCAATGAATCATGTATTCAAGCTCCATGTTCCTCTTGAATATAAAATTAGACAATGGTCCTTAAGGTAGCCATGATCTAGTGGGACCAGCAAATGCAAACAGATACCTATGATATAATGTAAAAGGCGTTACCTGCTATAATGGAGATTTAGAAGAACACTATGGGAAAATTAATTATACCTTCATTAATAATTAATTAATTTTCTACCTTTGAGGCAAAGGGAGCAGGGAAGGGAAGAAATACAGGAGAAAATATAGAAAATAAGTAACATTTAAGATGGGCCTGCAAGTATCATGAGGTATTTCCCAGGCAGAGAAAGCACCGAAGGACATGGTAAGAAGAACAGCAAACTGACTATAACTGACATTATTCTTCAAAGAATTGAGGTGAATTTGAATTAAAGTTTATCCTGCAGACAGATAGATAAATAGATAGATAGATAGATAGATAGATGGATAGTGATTGACAGATAGAAATTCAGTTCCAGGAAACTATAAACTAAAGTACAACGTCAAAGATTGGGATTAGATTAGGATATACATGAAGACTGTGATGTCTTTCATTGTTAACCAAAATTGAGAGGCCGGCCTATGTCCTGGCAATCAACACTTCTTAACTTGGGCTCACTCTTTGGCTGTGCTCCAGCCCTGGGTGTCAGCTCGTCACCTTCCCCGTGAGGAGTACTTACAGCACAGAGTTAAGCTGAAGATGCTATAAAGCACCTGGCACATCGGAAGTGCCCAGGAAACCTCGGCTGGCCTTCAGGCTCATTGTCAACTGGGTTTGTATGCTGTTCTGCCAGGAATCCTCACCAGTACCATTCCATTGGTCCGTTTTCCGTTTTTAATTTGCAAATGTTCCTTTGGGCTTAAGCTCCAGCATTCTAGATATAGAGAACCCTGAAGGTTAAAAACTGACTCTTAAGTGCAAACTAACAGGAAGGTGATTTTCCTGATCCTCCACGGGTACTCCATCTGTTTCTTTCATTGAGAAAGAAATTTGCAATCAGTTCCCATCCTAGGAGGTTCCACTTGATATCAGCATTCCAGAATACTGTAAAGTTTGATAAGGGAGTTTTCCAGAATATACCGATAACAAATTTTACAGGAAAGCAAATCCATTTTTTAATGAAGTACAAAAATAGCTCACAATGTTCAGTGACTCCACCTTCTAAGAATATTTGGGTCTTAATGAGGGGCAAAGAATAAACTTCTAATTTGGTAATTTCAGTCTTCAGTAAACATGGGGAGAGAAATTTTGCTGATAATTCTACTGTGCTATTGTTTTTGATGCTGTTTAACATACAGTTCCTTCTTGATGCCCCTAGATGTCATCCCACATGGAGGAAGCCCCCAACCCTATCTGCTCCTGAGGGACACCCTGTGCTATATATTAGAAACAAAACTTTCAAAATTGCCTAGGTAATGGGAGAGGAGTTGAACCTGTTTAGGGCTGGATAGAGCCCAAAGTACATTCATGGGTTTGCTTTTGACACATCTCTCCTTGAGACTTTCCTTATCTGCAAGCAGTCAACCACGATTCCAAATGTATTTCAAGAAATTCTAAACTGGTTGCCTGAAATAGCCTTTGATGAAATCTAGATTAATTTATATTAATTTCGAGTTAAATGCCAATTGAATACTGAAACCATATTAAGAAAGAACAGAGTGTATAATGCTTATCTTAATGATTGATTAAATTATACCTGTTGTGATTGGCCATTTTTTAAAATCCAGTGAAGTCTTACTGTCTAGTAAGGCAGTAACTCACAAACTAATTCACTTGTGCCAGTTCCTTCACAATCAATGTCATTTTTTTTCCGTTTTCCCTTTTCAATGAACAGGGAAATTTGAAGGGAAAAAAGCAATTAGAACTATTGTAGATATTTTTAGTTTCAATACTGACTCTCCGAAGATAAAATGGCAGAGTTAAATCACTTACATAAAATATAATATGTGTAGAGAGAAAGAATGTAGCATATAATTTTTTTAAACATCAGAATCATGAGGTATAATTGAGCTCAAGGTTGAACTTGTAAAGAGCAGCCAACTTCACCAATTTCTTAAAATCTTATTTTTAAGAAGTTATTCAGATAACTCTCATTGAAACAAACCACTTTGGACTATAAATAATTGGGAAACTTCATAACAGAAGAGGATTGTGATTTTATACACACACACCTTGTTTTTCATGTATGGTTCCTGTTCAAATAACTCCCATAGCCCTTGTTACAGTAAACAAAACGTCTCTTTCTCTCTCTCTCTGACCTTCTCCTGCCCTCCTTTAACCTGCCCATAGTAGGACTCTAATCTGATTGTGGGCCATAGACCATCATTCCAGTGAGGTTCCTACTCCACACCCTGGAGGAGGGAATGCTGCACAGAGAGGCCAAGAAGAATCTGAACAGGCAGACCTTGCTGGGTTTCCTCACCTGGCCTGTCAGTATTAGATCGTACCCATTTTGTCCAATCACATTTCAACGTGGTTGTCTTCAGTCATGCCTATCCAATGAAGTCTCCATAAAAGGCCCAAGAAGACAGTGTTCGGAGAGCTCCCAGGTAGCTGGACACATGGAAGTTCATGGAGGGGGACATGCCTGGGGAGGGCATGGAAGCTCTATGCCCCCCTCCCCCAGACCTTGCCCTATGCATGCCTTCATCTATATCCTTTGTAATATCCTTCATAGTAAACATGTTTCCCTAAATTCTGTGAGCTGCTTCAGGAAATTAATCAAACCCAAAGAAGGGGTTGTGGGAGCCCCAAGTTGAAGCCGGTCAGTCGGAAATTCCAGAGGCCTGGACATGCAACTGGTGTCTGAAGTCGGGGATAGGGGAGCAGTCTTGGGGACTGGGCCCTCAACCTGTAGGATCTGACACTATCTCCAGGAAGTTAGTGTTGGAATAGAATTAGCGTACACTCCGCTGGTGTCTGCTGCAGAATTGATTGCTTGCTTGCTAGTGGGGAGAAATTCCCACATATTAGGGGGCACAGAAAGTCTCCTGTGTGGATAATTGTTGTTGTGTTGTGGTGTGACAGCAGAGGAAAATATGGTTTGAGTTTTTTCCCCAAACAAGAATGTTCTTTTTTACAAAAAGAGTGGATGGCAAGAATTAGCTTTCCAGACCAGGAAGCCATGGTTAATGCTTTTCCCCATTCTTGCCCTTCTGTTGTGTATCATCCCGCTTAGGCTAGGAAATGGCTTCTGGACGTGAGACATGGATCCGTGATGATCCTGGTGCAGTGGTCAGAAGCTCACACTTTAAAGAACAGGGCTTTAAAGGATCAGATGGAAGGGTAGGGGAGTGGGAAAGATGGAGAGAGTAAGAGAAAAATGTCTTGCACCGTATTAATACATATATCATCCTACACGTTCAGAGAATGAATGTTTTGGCTACTTCAGTATTTCGCTTGCAAGAAAGTAATCGTGTATATCAATGACAAATTGTTCACTTAAGAATTAGCATACAGCCGGGAGCAGTGGCTCACGCCTGTAATCCTAGCACTCTGGGAGGCCGAGGCGGGTGGATCGCTCAAGATCAGGAGTTCAAGACCAGCCTGAGCAAGAGCGAGACCCTGTCTCTACTAAAAATAGAAAGAAATTATCTGGACAACTAAAAATACATAGAGAGAAAAAATTAGCCGGGCATGGTGGCGCACGCCTGTAGTCCCAGCTACTTGAGAGGCTGAGGCAAGAGGATTGCTTAAG
>RJWJ010042434.1:0-13065 GCA_004363605.1 Indri indri | reverse complement strand
CCCAATTTCCACGATGTCAGCCTGGTCCCACCATAACAAAATTCTGCATCAACTTTTCACCTAATGGGCTTAGCATCCCCTGATCATCCTGTCTAGATTGTCTTTTCATTAGTGGTTGCAAATGGTGATTTTTCTAACTCTTTTATTCCTTCCAGGCCCTCTTTTTTTTTTCTAGGCCATCTTTTGAATTCTTCTTTTATGCTAATATATATATATATATATATATTTTTTTTTTTTTTTTAAGTAGCATCCAGGGGTCTTCAAATGTGGATGTGTATAGGGTTCCCACATTTAGTTTGTAAGTTAGAGCTGGACTGGCTACATAAAAATCAAAGAGGATTTTTATAAAAATACAGATCCCAGCATTCCATTCCTGTGGATTCTGACTCAAGAGGTCTGGAGAAAGATCAGGAAGGGTTCTTTGTTTTTAAATCAAGTTGTTAAAATGCAGCCAGTTCAAAGGGGGAATTTTAAAATTCATCACCACTTAACACTCAGAGGAATGAAGTTTGCTACCATGTGTGCATGTCCTTTCTGGTTGGGACACCACGTTGGGGACAGCAGGGGTGGCCGAAGCTGAAATGGATTTTGGGACTGTTCCATGGACACTGTGGCCCCCATGCTGCCCCCCTGCTTGGAATTTGTGGCTGTACTTTCCTTGCTGATCTGGGTCTCCCTCATTGCATGAACCTCAGAAGCTTCATGTTGTGTTAATATATGGTTCTTCTGTGTCTCTCTCCCGTCTACATCTAATTACTATGAACTGTTGGGACTTGAGCATGATGACAGAGGATTTTCCAGGATTATGCTTAACATGCGACATTCAATTTCCATTCCCCAGGCGGGCAGAGGTTATCCAGGCAGGGAGTTGGTAGGGAGGGATGGGATTTCCAGAGAAGGGTGGCAAAGAGGTCGATTGTAGTCACGCTGTTTAAACTTTAGTACCAGCTTGTTAAAAAGCAAATCCTGAGATCCCATACCTGATGATACGTTTCTGTATGTCTGGGATGCAACCCAGGAGTTAGCATTTTAAATAAGCTCCTAGATGACTTTGATGTCTGAGGCCCGTGGACCAGAGTTGGAGAGTCAGTTTAATGGGACCTCAAAAAACTTTGTAGACTGGAGAGTCAAAGGCATCTGGCCTGCAGAGAGGGGTGAAAAGAGGGTACCGACTGGAGGTCAGGAGACTCCGGCTCTAACCTGGCTCTGTTGGTGACCCTGACGCAGGCTGGGCAAGCCCTTCTCCTCAGAAGCCTTACTTTCTCCTTATGTAAAATGAAGGGGTTGCATTAGATTTGTGATTTATTTATTTTTAAGGCACTAGACTGTTCTTATAATTTCAGTGTTTAAAAGGATTTAATAAGGGCTGCTCTGGTAGAATCCGGGGCATGGAGTTAGCCCACTCAGCATATCTGCTTGCTTCTCTCATCAGACTTTGGGACTCCTGCCTCCCAGCATCCACACACAGCCCCGGGCTTTTGTAGAACCCATTTGAAAACCACTAGACTGGGTGATGGCTGAAGTTTCTTCTCACTCTAACATTCAATGATTGTGGGTTTGATCCTTCTGCACATGAACACAGACCCAAATTGCAGGCAGCTCTCTTCTAACGAAATGGAGGGTGAGAATGCTGTAAGATACCTCATCCCCTTCCCCCACCCCGCCCCAGTAGAAGTCTAACCTGAATGCATGTCTGCTGGTGATGGGTGGGAGGGTGGGTGGGGTGGGGCTTTCTGAATTCCTACTTTGAACAAGGCATCATGCTGGTCATTGTGGAGTAAGGTAGACACAACTCCTTTGAGGAACTTCTCACTTATTTGGGGATCTCCTGACATGAAAAATGAACTAATGAACAATATATGGCAAAATGGATGCTATAAACAGAAGAGAGTTTTGAGGAATATACTGATAAAGCTTGAATAATGGATCAGATTTATCATTGTTCATAAAAAGAAATATATATGCACATTCACATTTATTAGAAAACATGTGTGTTAGGTCTATTATAGACTATTTCACTTTCATTTAAGAGGGGCTCTACTGGGTGACATAACTTGGAATTTCAGTGATCAGTTTCAGGCATGGTTGGATCCAGAAGCTCAGACAATGTCATTAGGGCTCTCTCTCCACTTGCTGGTTCTATTTTCTGCTCTGTCTTGCCTTTATGCTAAGAAAGGATTTCTCTATATAGTGGATGCAGCATAATAAGTCCCCCAATAATTCTTGGCCAATTATGATCTTTTTAGCTTGAAATCCCAGAGTAAGAGCAAGGGCCTCTGTTATAATTCTGAGATATTAAGTTTTAGAGGAGAGTGGGCTCACACTGGGCCATGAGCTCTCCTATGAACCATTCGTTGTGCGCAGGGGGAGGGAGGGTTCTACACAGCTAGCCCGAGCATGTGGCAGCATCAGTGGGGATGAGAGCACTGCGATGGCCCTGCCCCACTGGTGGGGTGGGGTGTTTTTTTCCTTAGAAGTAGGATGCAGGTATGCAAATTCAATAGCTTTCCACCCAAAATATGGGAATAAAAAACAAAGTCATTGGTAATCTAACACACACATGCTTGTGGGCATGCGCAGGAAGATGCGTATGCTACTTTAAGTGAAAAAAATAGAAAACAGTTCATATAATATTCCATTAAAAATTTTAAAGTATATATATATATCCTATTTGCATATGCATAAATATATACATGTTGAAAAACATAAAAATGAAATGTACTATCGTATAGGGTTTTCCCCCCTGACGATCATGAGCACGATTCCTTGTTATTCAGTATCGTCCTACCTACCGTTCTCAGGCCTGTGTGTGTTACATGGTAGCAGAATGATTCAGCTGAGAGACCTGGGCTTGTTCAGGAGAGCTGGGCTTTTAGGTCAGAGGGCATCTATCTACCATCTCCTTTTTGGGTCCTTTCCAAAGCAACCCAACCACTCGGGTCCCAGGCAAGCTTGGGGACTTGCGGGGGACCTTTTAGCAGGAATGTATCGACTACTTCTGAAATAGGAATGTCAAGGCGCAGGCATTTATATATAGCCTTTGTCTCAGCAACCTTGTGCACGGCCGGCATTTTTGGGGTCAAGGCAGAAAAGATCAGGGACAAGTGAAAGCTGCAGGAATCGGTTGGTGGAAAGTAGGTTGTTCCAAAGCTGAGGTTTGGATTTGGGCTTGACAGTAAATTAGTGTGACTTCAGAGCAGGTGCATGCACACCAAGGCTGCATTTGTATCCTCTCCCTTGCAGAGCTGTGGCAGGTGACAGAACCACAGATCAAATGCAGAGGGGGAGCACGGCGCAGGCTGAGACGGCTGCCCCTTGCTGGACTTCACGGAGGCCTCGCTGACCGAGCTGTGGCTGCAGTGGACGACCTCTCTGACACTGTGTCAGCCTAGAGGAGGGCACAGTTAGGGAGCCCCCACTCCACTTCTGGGGGAAGATGGAATACATTGATAAGACACCCCACTCAAGATGAAAAGTGAGGAGCTTAGAGGAGAAGCTGGGGTGCTTCTCCCTCATCTCAGAGCAGCACCTTCGAAACTAAAGAGAAAAAGAAAAAATAACAGGTGCAAGTGGGTTCCTTTCTTCAAAGGAAATTGTGCTTGAGTGGTAAAGTGTGGGATTGTTGGTATAGGCCCTGCAGGTCAGATTACCTGGGTTCGACTCCTGCTCTGTTTCTTGCTGGCTGGGTGGCTTCGAACAAGTTAATTAATCTTTCTGACCCTCAGTTTCCTCATCTATAAAATGGGGATAAAACTAACAGATACCTTACAGGCTCATTGGGAGTATTAAATAAGATGATGCACATAAAAATACATAGTGCCTGACAGTAAGTGCTTAATCAGTATTAGCCGATGCTGTTAGCAGATATTAGAGATAATCACAGACTCACCTTGATTGAAGGAGAGGTAAGAGTCCTGCCTTTTCTTCTACTCTTTCCTGTCTCTGCCACTTTGTCAAAGAGCGAGAGCTCACAGGAACATAGTTTGAAAGTCACTTTGTAGAACTTTGTATTTTATGTTACATACATACAATTACACGTAGGAATAAGAATGAGCATCCCAGCATGTCGTAGTAGAAAGTGCACCCAGCTGCAACTTGTGAGTCCTGCATTCTAGTCTGGATTCTTCCCTAAACTCACTTGGAGACTTTGAGTTACTTCACTTCTCTGGGCCTCGGTTTTTCCATTTGAAAAATGGGCTCTGAGATGGCTGGTCTTTAGACTGTTCCCTGGTGCGCTCAGCTTTCAGAGAGGTACTGGTTATTGCTCGGGGTGGGTGGGATGGAGGGAGAATAGGGTTACACTAATTACAACCAGCTTTGCCAGTTGCTTTCTAAGGGTTCTTGCAACTCTAGTACTGTACATCATGAAACTAGAAATCCAAGGGGGCGATTCTGTGTTATCACTGCATCTGTATGATGGTGGCTTGCACAGTCTCATTTTAAAGGTGAGCGAAGTCGGACACGAAAGGCTCAAGCAAGGCATCCAAAGACCAGCAGCTGGTGCCAAGGCTCAATATGTGTTCTGGGTTCTCTGTCTCCTATTCCAGTGCTCATTTTACTTCATTGTTATGCCTTTTGTAACTCCTGGACACGGCATTTTATAAGATGGGGCTGCCAGAGGCTGGGTAAGTTCAGTGTTCCTGATAAGCCACCTGTCTTAAAATATCACCATCTCGCTGAGCTCACATCTCAGACACATTTGTCATGAAAGCAGGGCAGATAGACAACCAACCTTCATTTGACCTTTAAATTACCTCCCTCTTATCGGCTGTGGCTGATCAGCTGCTCTTTTTTGAGAGCAGCTAGGTCGACATGAGATTGATTGGTTTTCTCTGCAGGGGAGTGGATTGGCCTTGTCCAACCTTCTGACCTGCAGAGGTCTTTTGACCTCTGAGAGCCTTGGCCTAAAACAAGATCATGGGCTAATGAGGCGGGATGAGGAGCCCTCTGTGCCTGGGTCCAGGGCAAGGAGAGAATAACCAATGAGAACTCAGAAAGAACACCAGTCTTTGGGATCTTGGAGAAGTCCCTTGGTCTCTCCTGTCCCAGGATCCTAGGGTATTTCTGACAGTCAAGTGAGAAGTTGGATAAGTAGACAGAAACTCAGTAACGCAGGATGAACCAAGGCAGGATGTTTGGACTTGGCAGCCATTGTATTGTGATGGGAAAAGTGTAAGCTTTGGATCCAGCAGACACGGATTTAAATCTCAGCCCTGGTACCTTGTAGGAGAGAAAGTGTTAAGGTAGTTGTGAAGCCTTGGGCAGGTTAGTAACCTCCTCTGTGCTTTAGTTTCTTCATCTGGCAAAAGGAAATAATAATGCCAAACTTGCAGGATTAGCCTACCTGTTGGGATAATCAACTTGCATGGTGCCCAGCTTACAGTTGGTACTCAGAATGGTAGTTTTTGTCATTGATGTGAAAATATTTTATAAAACAAAGGCCTTGTGAGGAGTGGTGATTAATCTTATTGGTTAATGGGATGGTCTCTTCCTGGTCAGTTAAGTCATTTTACAAAGAAAAGGAATTTTGCATGGGACAGAACACTGGAGTTTTCCTTGGTGGTTTTGTCTGGGGGGGTCTATTAATTTCACTCTGCTAAGAACCAACTAATTATTGAACAACACAGCCAAGTCACACACTGGCTAAGAAGGCCATGTGTGAAAAAGATCTCGAGAGGTCTTAGCTATTTGGCAGCAAGCCCATGATGAGCCAAGATGCGACCTGGCTGGCACTGCAGATAGTTTTGCTCTTGGAGTGCATTAACAGAAGTAGCAAGCCTAAAATAAGGGAGGAGATGGCCCTTTGTCATTCTCTTCTGGCTGGGATACACTTAGAAATCTGGGTTCAGTTTGCTGAGAGCCTCATTGTCAAACCTGAGTGTGTCCTGGAAAAGGTGATTAAGATAGGAAGGATCTGGAGTACTTGACAAATGGAGAACAAAGAAAAGGATGGGACGTTTTCCTCCTGGAGGTGAGAAATGCCAGAATGGCCAATGACTTTACATCTCTGAAGGCCTGCCATGGGGAAGAGGGAGATGTTTGGGTCTGGCGAGGGGAGGCAGAGTCAGTGCCTTGAGGACAAAGTCACAAGGAGGCGTATTTCTGCTCAATTTAAGAAGATACTGAATCGGGCAACCTGGTGAGGTAGTGAATCCCCCGGCAACAGAGATATTCGAACGGAGGCCAACCAAAGGGAAGCAGTTTGCTGTGACAGTTGTGAGAACAAGATTTGGTGTTAGATCTGGGTTCAAATCCTGACTGTCCATCTGCTAGCTGTGTGGGCAAGGAGGTAGACCTCTCTGCGTGTACTTTCCTTAGCGTGAAAATGGAGACGGAACTTACACTACTGGGCTGTGAGGACTGAATGAGATGAACATGTAAAACCCTTATTTTGGTTACTTGTCAAGGATGAGCACACCAGGTTTCCCTGGCACTGCCTGGTTCCGGGATGCCAGGAATAAACAGGCCACTGCTTTTCTCCTTCATTATTCTCCTTTGTTCTTCACTTTGAGCCAATTGCTGTTTCATTGCATTTTGTTAATAATATAATTCTAGAGAAAGCTGGCCTGACACAATTGGTTTTTAGTGTTTCTTCCTCATTAATTTAGATCTTCTTCCCCAGCTGATGAACATTTTCGCTTAGCAGACGTTCATTAATTCTCCCCTCCCCCACTCATTCCAGCAACGTCATTTAAACAGCAGTAATCCGGTATTTAGTGAGAAAATGGAGTTTTATAATGGGAAACACTCAGTTTGAGAGTTAATCTTTTTTCTTCTTAAACAACATTTTTTTTTTTAAGATGCTAATTTAATGACGAATTACCATCACTTGTGTTGGAAGAAGGTTTAAGAAGACTGGATAATAGACAAGGCTTATGATATTTTAGAGTCAGACAAATTCTCAGCCGGCCCCTTGTTTTTATTCTTTGTAGATGAGGACCTGGGTCTCAGAGAGGTTGAGTTATGGGCTCCAGGCCACTGAAGAGTGGTCAATGGCAGGGCTGCTAGGTCGTGAATCTCTTCTCACTGTACCAAGCTGCCTTTTGTTTGCCGTGGTTGCAGCAGTCTTGAAGCCTGTTTCCCCATGGTCTAGTCTGAGCTTGGCAAGATTTTCAACTATAACGAAACTCAATTTTTTGATCTGTAAACTGCTGTGTAGTAATAGTTCCTTCTTTGTAAGAATTAACATTAGAGATAGGATAATATAAGCAAAACAATTGCAAAATTACTGGCACCTAGTAGGTATAGCAAGACTGTTGAATTAAGGTTGTTACTATTAATAGTCATTATTGACCTGAGTGCTTCCAGTGTGCCAGGCCTTTGCTGAGCCCTCCAGACAACCCTATGAGGTAGGTGTTATACTATGCCTTTACTTTTATGAGAACTCTGGGGCTTTTGTTATTTTCCCATTCCTACTTTGTTAATTTCCAAGCCTTATTCATTTCCTGCAGGAATGGAAACGGAAAGTTCTCGGGGATCAGTTTCAGAACAGCGGAGAGGCAGTTCCTGGGGAGATGCCTCCCATTCCACAGTCATGGGTGGAGAAACTTCCCTGTACAGGACAGGGCTTGGCAGCTGTGGGAAGCAAAAGAAAGCAGGGTGAATCCCTGGGGTACAGGAGAGGAATTTGACCAATCGTACCTTACACATCTGGTTCTCAATTAGGGACAATTTTGTTCCCCAGGGGGACATTTGACAATGTCTGAAGACATTTCTGGTTGTCACAACTGGAGGGGATGGGTGGGTATGTTACTGATGTTTAGCGGGTATAGACCAGGGGTGCTGCTAAACACCCTAAAGGACATAGTACAGCCCCTCCTCCCCACAAAAAAGAATTATCTGACAAAAAATGTCAACAGTGCTGAGGTTGAAATACCCTGCCTCATGCCTGTCATGCAATTTGATCTTCACAACAAAGTATAAAGTAGGAGGAAGGGAGCTAATAGTTAATAAGGGTGATGGGATCTCTTTTGTGCCAGGCATTGCACTGGGCTAAAGTTGGGAAAACAGATTTTAACCTGCATGGTAACATGATCAACTGGTAGGGGCTTCGTGGATAACTTTATTGAAAAAGATTCTGAGGCTCAGCAGAAAAGAAGGTTGCAATCAGTCGGCTCCCAGTGCTGCCATTGTCTAGCTGTGTGACATTGGCCAATTACTTAACCCCTCTGTGCGTCAGTTTTTGTGTCTGTAAAATGCTAATGATAGTAGTATCTACCTCATTGGGTTGCCATGAAGATTAAATGAATTAATCTAAAGGGCTTAGAACAGTGCCTGGAGTGCAGTTAGTTACCAACATCATCATCATATTCATTATTAGGGAAATAACAACCTTGCCACGTACTTACCACCTTTGCTTTGTTCAAGTTGTATATAATATCATAGGCAAGATGTGTATAATGTGCCCCATTTTTAGGATGAAAAAATTGTGTTTCAAGTTGGTCGAGAGAACAGAAATGATCCAGAATGTTACACTAGTGGGTGAGCTTTTATAGAGAGTGTCATCCTAATTCATGAAGTGTTTGTTCAACCAGCTTGATGCCTTGCCTAACTCTGAAATGTGTATACAGATCCCCCCGGGGTTGGTCTTTATCGCACATTGTATTGTTCAGGTTTGTGTTGAGCTGTGTTCTTGTTGTTAGGCAATAAAGGGCACTTTGTCACTTACCAATGTGACCTGCCCATCCGGCTTTCAGAAAAAGAAAGAGATGGACTCATCGAGCCCAGATGTTCACAAATAGGCGGTCCACATGTGGCGTATTTTGTTTGACTCTCAAAATTTAAGTTTGAATTTGCGGTCTACATTTAAAAATCAAAAGACAGCAAATAAAGATGTAACAGTCCAGTGTTTCGGAAAATGTTGGTGTCTGTTTACACTGGACCCACATTACTGCATGGTAACAACTGGCTGGGGTAGCCACTCCCCTCCCTTCAGATGCCACACTTGCTGGTTTGCCCCACTCCCCACCCTGCCTCGCTGCATTGTCAGCACCGAGACTGAGTGGTGGCCGCCATCTGTTCGCTCACTCTTGGCCCGCTTCACCTGTTCCCGTCGCCAGCCTGCCCTGTGGGCACTGGCGTTTGCAGCTGCTTGCACAGAGCTGATTATGCTAACCCTTTCTATCGAAAGTACTTCCACATATGTGGCCTTTTTGCCACCTGTGGGGAAGCCAGGGCAGGGATTATTGTGTCCACTTTCTAGATGGGGAAATAGAGACTCAAAGTTAAGCAGCTTGCCCAGAATCTCCTACCAACTTTAGTGCTGATGTGGGAGTAGTTTGATAGAACCTCAGACTTTGGATGTGGTTTGTAACAGACTATAAGAAGTTAGAAACATTGTGTTTTTTCCCAGGGCTCTTTGGTCTCACAACTGTAAAAAAGAGAAGGCTGGAGTTTCAAGACTTTATGGATTTCTGTAACATCAAAAAAAAATCGAGAGACCTCAATGCATGGTTGTCAATTTTATTGCCAAATTTCATTTTACCAGGTAGGAATATTAAAAATAAAATTGAAACCCAACTGTCACTATCCTTGTATAAAACAAAGGACAGAACTATAAAAGAAGGAAGAACCTAATCTCAGAATATAGGATGGTCTTTCTCAGGAAAGCTGTGCATACATATAAATACTAAACATTTCTAAAATTTTTTTTATTTTACCATGTCATATCTGGGGAGTAGTATTCAGGGAATCACAAGGTTGGGAGGTTTTAAAGGTTATTTCCAACTTACTCATTTTAGATGTTTTTTTTCCAATGCTGTAATGAGAGCCAGTTCACTGACCTGGTCCCCAAAGAGATGTCATGATGACAGGGGGTGTCATGCATAGCTCATTTGGGCACATGGCTCTCTAGTCTCCATTCTGCTCCTGTTTCTAGAGCCTCTGGCTTGGATAAGAGGAAAAAAAAATTACTTGATCTTTTTGAAAAAAATTATTCAAGAGTTGGAAGTTAATTCCTGGCTATAATTGGAACCTCCACCAAGTAGAGCCATGCCAACAGCTGTCCATGTAGGTGACACAAAAGAAGCTGGACATACAGGGCCTCCTGACTTCAGAAAGCAACGACTCTTAGAAAACACTCTTGGAGGAGTGGAGAAAAATACAGCGTAAACTAGAGGTCAGGAGACAAGTGGTTGTGTTCCAATTTTGCCACTGATTTTATTGTATAACCTTGGACAAGCTACCTCCCCTCTATACCTAAATTTCCTTCTCTAAAAGGGAAAGAAATTTGATTGGAGGATATTTAAGTTCCCTCTTAGTTTTGACATGCTATGATTCAACATAATTCAATTTACAAAATCACAGCATAAGTGGGGAAGGCCCTGAAAGGTCATCTAGTAGGAATACCTTTCTGTCACCTGCTCTATTCAATCAAATGCAAATGAAAACTACTCAGCCACGAGCTTCAAGGAACACCAGATTGTCCCTTCCATCCCTAAGAGCGGTGCATTGTTCTGAGAAAGGCAGGGCAGCTGATTTGTGGAAGAACTTGGCTGCAGTCTTGCTGGGTTAGGAGATGGCCTCATTGTTTCATTTGAGCACAACCTTGATCCTTCCCTGGGCTGCTAGGCTCTCACGATAAGGGAGGGGTCTTCTTTTTCTATTGTATTTGTTATGACTGCAGTCCATCTTTTCAGCTTTCGAAGGAAATTATGACAACCTCTGTGGGTTTATTTCCCTGCTGAAATTTTTCCTTTGGAATGTCTCGGAGAGGTGGTGGGGAGAGGGGTGGGTGGGACTCACAGGTCCTTAGAATATCAGGGTTGGAGGGACACACAGAAATGATCCACTTTGCATCTCCATCTAAGCTTGAATCTATCTTTCAAGATCTACCTTGATCTTGCTTTCCTATCAAATGTTTACCCAGCCTTTGCTAGGGTACCTGCTGTGATGGTGCCCTCACTACCTAAGGGAAGCACTCTTATACCTTGGCATCTCTCTGAGTGAGTCTTTTCACCGAGTCGAAATCTCCTCTGTGTGCTTTTAACCCATTGTTTCTGGCTCTGCCCTCTGCAACCATTCAGAAAAAATCTGTTTCCTTCTCAATTTTCAGGTCTGTCCTGCATCTTTTCTCTCTGCTAGACCTTCTTTTTACCCTCAGCCATTTCTCTTACGGTATAATTTCTAGACCTCTCATCATCCCAGTTACTCTCCTTGGGTCTCACCCTAAATTATTCAACAAATGCTTATGTAGTGCCCACCACGTGCCAAGCATTGTGCTGGGTGCTGATGATGGGGTGATGAACAAGACCTGGTTCCTGGCCTCTGGGATATGGTGGGGAAAACATTACTTGAGCAAATAATTCTGAAACCGAACTAGGTGGGTTTGAACTCCTGCTCCACCAGTTACCATTTGAGGATGCTGGGCAAGTTGTTTGACTTTTCTGGTCTAGAGTTCCCCTACCTGTTGAATGAGGGGAAGTAATAGTAGCTACTTCATTAGGGTTGTTATTAGGGGTCAGTAAATGAAAAGTGCTTAGAACCAAGCTTGGCACACTGTAAACACTGAGGAAATGCTCGTTATTGTTACTATGACAATTCTGCAATGGAGCAGAGGGAGGTGCTTAGATGCATGGATTATGGAATTGTGGAATCATGGAAAGCTTCTCTAAGAAAGTAGCGTTTAAGCTGAGACTTACAGGGTGAGCAGGAGCTGGCCAGGTGAAGAAGAAGAGGAGAGCAGTCCAAGTAGAGGAAACAGCATGTGCAAAGGTCCAGAGGAAGGGAAGGTGCATGGCCAGGACTGTGTGGTTCAGGATTTCACAGGTTATTTGAAGACCATTTGGGCCTTGTAAGAGCAATGACCAGCCACTGAAAGGCTTCAAGTTGTAGAGAAGCAAGACAAAGAATTGCCTTTTAAGATCTCTCTGGCTATTCCATGGATTCTGAATTGTGGTATTCTTTGTAATAATCATCTCTTTTAATTTGTACCCTCTACTCTTGTTACTACAAAGAAGGATCATATTTGCTTTTTGGGTGTTTTCATAGAACCAGTGGCTCATATCCGGGGTCTCATTCCATAAGGTTTTGCTTTCACTTACTGACCTTCAAACTCCCTAAAGAATTACACAATAAAAGCTTAAAGTATTATCCCACGTAGAAGAATGAAAATCCTTTAGGCTGGAGATCTTTAGATTACGAGAGCACAAACTCCAACAGCGTGGTTTTGGGCATTGTAGCAGGTGGTGGAGTGACAGCTTTGGGCAGGAGGACCTACAAATAATCCTGAAATCCCAAGGCAATCCTAGCTTTCTGCTCTCTAGGCACAGACACCTGCAATTGTGTGCCATTTTGGGATACCCCTGGGGTACACCGAGACCTTTGAACCAGTACTTGGGTGGAGACGATTATTTTTGAGGCCCCATACCCTCGTTCCTTTCCAAGAAGCTGAAGCTCTGCTGAGCATCTCTTCCTCTGTTTCACCCGTGACACTGAAATAACAGGGCGAGAGTTGGGTGGATTGTGAGTGACCTGCTGACATCAGAGTGACAGATCAAATAATTGATTTTCTTCTAAATCCGGATTATGCTGCTGTAGCTCCCAGGAACTATTTTTAGCCCATCAGTCTCATTCTGGTTGTGGGCCTTGGTTGAGGTGTGTACGGAAGCGCACACACAGATGGGAGCAGATAAGAGCAATACAACAACCTCAGTAGCAGTGACGTGTCCAGGCCCACAACTCACAGCACCTCACGTTTACCTATAGACCCACACATGCATTTTGCCAGCTTTACTGAGGTATAATTGACAAATAAAAGTTGTATATATTTAAGATGTACAATGTGATGTTTTGATGTAAGTATACATTGTGAAATGAGCACCACAATCAAACTAATTAACATATTCATCACCTTGCATAGTTACTTTTTTTTTTGGTGGCGAGAACACTTACAAGCTACCCTCTTAGTGCATTTCAAGTATACAATAGAGTATTATTAACTGTAGTCACATTGATGTACATTAGCTCTCCAGAACTTATTTATCTTATATAACTGAAGTTTCGTACCTTTTGACCAACGTCTCCCCATCTCTCCTCTCCCCAGCCTCTGGCAACCACCGTTCTACT
>RJWJ010042433.1:0-13050 GCA_004363605.1 Indri indri | reverse complement strand
ACAGCAGAATTAAATAAAATAGAAAATGCAAGAAAAATGGAGAAAATCAACAAAACCAGAAGTTGGTTCTTTGAAAAGAACAACAAAATTGACAACATTTAGCTAGATAGACAAAAAAAAAAAGAGAGAGAGAGAGAGAAAAGACAAGTACTAAAACCAGGAAGAGGTGATAGTACTACCAACCTTACAGAAATAAAAAGGACTGTAAGGGAATACTATAAACAATTGTATGCCAACAAATGAAATGAAATGGACAAATTCCTAGAATGTGATTCAAACTCATTAAAAAATAAATAGCAATGTGAAAAGAACTACAGCAAGTATTAATAGAAAGATTGATAATCAAAAACTTTTCTACAAATAAAAGCCCAGACAAGATGATTTCCCTAAAGAATTATACCAAATATTAAAGAGCAATTAACACCAGTCCTTCATAAAATCTTTCAAAAAACATAAGAGAATACTTTCCTACACATTTTATGAGGTCAGTATTACCTCGATACCAAATATTAACAATACTAGGAAACGGTATATAAAAAGGATTATGGACCATAATTGAGGTTTATCCCAGGAATGTAAGGTTGGTTCAACATACAAAATAAATGAATATAAGACATCATGTGAATATTAATAGAATAAAAAACAAAACCATATGATAATTTCAATAGATGCAAAAAATTTTTGAAAAATCCAACACCCTTTCTTAATAAAAATGCTCAACAAAATAGGGAAGGAAAGTATCTTCCTCAACCTGATAAAGGTCATCAACAAACAGCCCATAGCTACCACCATACTTAATGGTAAAGGACTGAATGCTTTCCCTTTAAGATCAAGAACAAGAGAAGGATGTCCAATTTTGCCATTTCTATGTAACATTGTCCTAGAGATTCTAACCAAGGTGATTAGGCAGGAAAAAGAGCTAAAGGCCTCGGGATTGGAAAGGAAGGACTAAAATGATCCCTATTTGCATATGTACATGATATATGGAGAGTCCTGGGGAATCCACAAAAATCTGTTAGAGCTAATAAATGAGTTCAGGAAGTTTTCAGGACAAAAGATCAATATACAAAAATCAATTGTATTTCTATAAGTAATCTGAACATGAAACTAAGAAAGCAATTCCACTTACAGCAGCATAAAAGGAATAAGACACTTAGGAATAAACTAAATAGTGCAAAACATAAACTCTGAAAATTACAAAACATGTTGAAATAAATTTAAGAAGACTTAAATGAATAGAAAGGCATCTCATGTTCATGGATCAGAAAATTTAATATTGTTAAAATGGTAGTACTCCCTAAATTGACCTAAAGATTCAATGTGATCCCTATCAAATTCCCAGCTGGCTTCTTTGCAAATATTGACAAATTGATCTTAAAATTCACGTAGAAATTCAAAAGGGAACCAGAATAGCCAAAATGATCTTGGAAAATAACAAACTTGGAGGATTCATGTCTTGATTTCAAATGTCACTACAAGGTTACAGTAATCGAGACAGTTTGGTACTAACATAAGAATAGACATATAGGCTAGGTGCAGTGGTTACACATATAATCCTAGCATTTTGGGAGGCCCAGGTGGTAGGATTGCTTGAGGCCAGGAATTCAAGACCAGCCTGAGCAAGAGCAAAACACTGTCTCTACCAAAAATAGAAAAATTAGCCAGGTGTGGTGGCATGAGCCTGTAGTCCTAGCTACTGGGGAGGCTGACGCAGGAGTGTCACATAAGCCCAGGAATTTGAAGTTGTAGTGAGCTACGATGTCACCACTGTACTCTAGCCTGGGTGACAGAGTGAGATCCTCTCCCCCTCAGAAAAAAAGAAAAAGAAAAGAAAACTAAAAGAATAGACATGTAGATCAGGGAGTCCAAAAATAAACTCTCACATTAATGGTCAATTGCTCTTTGACAAGGGTGCCAAGAAAAGTCAATGGTGAAAGATAGTCTAGTTCAAATGGTGCTGGGACAACTGATATCCACATGCAAAGGAATAAAATTGTACACCTACCTCAGACCATATGAAAAATTAATTTTAAATGGATTAAATACCAAAATGTAAGAACTAAATCTATAAAACTCTAGAGGATGCATAGGTGTGAATCTTCACGACACCAGATTAAGCAGTGGTTTCTTAGGTATAACACCTAAAGCATAATCCACCAAAGAAAAAATAGATAAATTGGACTTCATAAAAATTTAAAACTTTTGTACATCATGAAAGTGAAAATACAACCCACAAAATGGGAGAAAATATTTGCAAATTATATGTCTGATAAGGGCTAAAGGGGATCAGAATATGCTACTCCAAAGTATGCCACTTTGGCATATGCATTATTCTCAGCTGAAGGCAATTAAGACACAGCAAACACAGGAGGAACTCTCTGCCCTCCCCCTTTCTGTCTGAAAATAGGGCATAAATGTCCCTTTGTCAAAGTGTCTCTCCCGTATCAGGAAGAAGAAACTACTCTTATCATTGGAGATGACACCTACTTTAATCTGCATAATAAACCTTACCATTAATAAAATAAACCTTGTTTTCTATTAGTTTTCCCTTTCCTATAATTTATTACCCCTAGAAGCCCAAAACTTTTTTCCTTTATCTTGCCACTTCTCCACAATTTATTTCCCTTTGTTAAATGGGAATATAAATGTTATATATATCTTAAGTTTTCACTTCTTTTCTGAAAAGTTCCCATGTGCATGTGAAATAAACCTTTTCTCTTGTTAATCATCTTTTGTTAGTTTAATTTGCTACTAAGAAAGTAGAGAAAAAGTGTTTTTCCTCCCTTACAGTCTAGTATCCAGAACATAAGAAGAACACTTGCAACTCAACAATACAGAGGCAAATAACCCAATTAAAAAATGGATCAAGGTTTTAAGATATATGCTGCCGAAGTGAACACTGGGTCAAGGTTTTTATTAGATATCTCTCTAAGAAGATATACGAATGATCGATAACCACATGAAAAGATGCTCAATATCATTAGTCATTAGAGAAATGCAAATCAAAACCACAGTGAGAGCCACTTCCTACCCAGTAGGATGGCTGTAATCAAAGAATTGGACAATAACAAGTGCTGACGGAGGTTGTGCAGAATTTGGAATACTCATAGATTGCTGGCATGAATATAAAACCGGGCAGCTGCTTTGGAAAACAGTCTGGCAGTTCCTCAAAAGGTTGAACATAGAGTTACCATATCACCCCGCAATTCCACTCCTAGGCACATGCCCCCAAACCTGAAAACACACATTCACTCAAAAACTTGTACAGGAATGTTCAGCAACATTGTAATAGCCAAAAAGTGGAAACAACTCAAATGTCCATCAACTGATAAATGGATAAACAGAATTCTATATGTTCATACAATGGAATATTATTTGGTTATAAAAAGGAACAAAATACTGATACATGGTATAACATGGATTAACCTTAAAAATATTATATAAGTGGAAGAAGTCACACACAGAAGGCCACATATTGTATGATTTTACTTCTATGAAATTTCCAGAATATACAAATCTATAGATACAAAAAGGAGATTCTTGGTTTGCAGGTGTTGGGGGGAGGAGGGGATGGGTTGCTACTGTTAATGTGTATGTGATATCCTAGAGGTGATGAAAATATTTTTGAATCAATTAGTGCTGATGATTACATAACCTTGCACATTTATCAAAAAACCTGAACTGTACACTTTAAAAGGGTGAATTTTATGGTATGTGAATTATATCTCTAAAAATCTACAAAATTCATTAAAAAATGAATTGTAAGGAGTCACTCAAGCAAGATTGTCTTTCTGGCTGGAGAAACATGGCTTTTCACAGAGCCTACAGCAAAGGTAGGAAACCTAAACCACAGACAAACGGTCTTGGACTCATTCCACCTCAGCCTTGTTCGGATCATAATGGCTGCAGTACCGCAGAAAATCTTCCCCCAAAATTCTCTTCCTTAGTAGGTAGGTTTGCTCTTCATTTTATCCAAATGCCCCTTACTTTTTCTCAAGAAAAAAAGTCTACTGCTCTTTGTTTTCCTCTGTTTTCTTTCTCATTCTCTCCTCTGCTTCCCCACCCCCATCTCATTCCTTGCTCATTCATGTTTTCCTTTCCCTTCTTATGTCTACTGCCCCTCTAGCCATGTCTCCGTTTCCCACCTTTCTTCCCCGCTCTTCCTTCTTCCCTTCCTATTTGCTCCTTTCTCTCCCAACTGGCCAGAGTGAAAATAAAGTATATATTAAAGTATTTTTGTAAGAATTTTGTGCTTTTTTGGTTTTCTTTGCTTAGGTGAAAAAGGAAGTATTTTGACGCTTAAAACACCTTAAGGGAAAAACAACTCTAAATTAATTACATAGTTGGTACCCATGCTATATGACTAGTCAGAAATAAATAATTGAGGCAAGACACTTTCAGGAACATTATAAAGTGATTTGTAAATATGAGCAGACACTGGCAAACACTGATAATATCTAGTGTGGTGGTGTTCACTGACAGCTCTTAACTGTTATTTGGTTGTACTCTGTGTAGACATGCCTGAGTTAACCGTTTAGGCTACAAAGCGAAAGCCTCCTACACAGACAGTTTCATTTGACTCACATAAACCTGATCTTATTATACTCTCCCTTAGGAATGTCCTTTTTGAACTAAAAAAAATACAGTATGGGCTGCAAGTTCTTCTCTTGTGAAGCCAATTTCAGAATGGCCAATTATTCTCTGCTGTTGATCTGGAAGAGCGAGTAAGTACAAAAAGAATACCATTAACCACAAACTTATCTTCTTCGAATGATCTCTGGCTTGAATGTTGAAAGATTCACTGTTTGCTTGTGTGACTGGATAAGAGAAATGATTTTTTTTTCCTTAACTGTCATTCAATAAGAAGAATTTATTTCATTTGTTAACAAAACGTTAAGAAAATGAACTGGTTAAATTTTACTGATCTTTGTGATTGAAATTCCAGTGCCCAAAGTGGTAGTGTCAGAGCAGTGAGGCATCCAGATAATGATCTCAGAAGGCTTCCCAAACAATGTGACTGTTTCATTAGAGGAGGAAGGGATAAAAAAGCCGACTCAGTCATTCCTAAGAGGCTGTCTGTCCTGTCTTGGAGCAGACAAAGTGCTTTACTGTGGGGCCTGATTTGGTGTATTGGTACTATTATTAAATATTAGAATTATATTTGGATACTAAGTTTTAGGCACTCTGAATACAGCTAACTGAATTCTAACCAGTGAAACATGGGCAGAGTGACATTTCTGTGCCAAGGCTTTTAAGAAATAAGCATTGCTCCTTTTTGTTCTATTTCTTCTTTTACCGGCTGGATGCTGATCACAGTGAGGCTTTGGGAAAGAGAAACTACATGATAAATTTAACATAAAGAGGCCTGGTGTGGAGGACAGCCACCACCACCCAGAAACAGCCACCTCTTAGGTGAGCAAGAAATAAACTTTTATAATGTTTCAGTACCATATATTTTGAGGTCTATTTATGACAGCTATTAGTATGACCCTATGTCCTAATCTGTTAGAGCTGCTATAACAAATTACCACAGACTGAGTGGCTTATAAACAACAGAAATTTATTTCTCACAGTTCTGGAGGCTGGGAGCCCAAGATCAAGGTGCCGACCAATTTGGTGTCTGGTAAGGGCCTGCTTTTTGGTTTAGAGGATTCAGTAATTTCACTGTAAGCTCACATGGTGCAAGGGGTAAGGGAATGTCTCAGGCCTCTTCTACAAGGATGCTCATCCCATTCCTGAGGGCTCTGTCCTCATGACCTTATCATCTCCCAAAGGCCCCAAATCCCGATACTGTCATCTTGGGGGTTAGGATTTCAAGATATATATTTTTGGGGGTACACAAACATTCAGACCATAGCACCCTAACTACTAAGTGGTTGGAGTAGGTAGCAATTGAAAAACTGCAATTAAAGGAAGCAGTGCCAACAGTTTTTCACAAAAGGCATGAGAAACACACCTCAGAAATATAACACTTCTACCTTTTCTTCCTTTTGTTTCTCATTTTTACTTTATCATTGGCTCATTTTCTATTTTTATGTTTTAATTAGTTTATTTATTGGTAGCATTGTTTCTTCTTCAAAACTTCTCCCTCCCAGTCCCCCAACAGACACCAAATTTGACTGTTTGGAAAAAGTTACCAGGAGAGATTTGGATAAATTCTCCAAGGATGACAATGAGAATGATATGGGATGTCAATGAGATGAGGTGGGGTGATTAATGGGGGTCCTAAAAAGTGTCCAGGGAATTTGAATTTTTCCCTCACTGTGATGGTGAGAAAGAAACAGCTGCCCATTAGGGACAATGGTGGATTATTTTCAGGTATGCTAAGTTTTGAAACTCTCATTTAACAAAAATAAGTATTATTTACATTCCATCTACTTTTTCAATTGTCAAAAAGTAGTTGTAGGTGTAGCATGAACAGCTAACTAGATAGCATGGGCTATCACATTTGTAAAATCTTTTTTCTTGATGATTCTTGGGGAGTTTGATTTTATGAAATGTAATGAGTAGCAATTTAAAGAGAAAAGTTTAGGTAAGGAAGCTGACTCAGAGTGCCTACTTGAAGAAAATGATAATTTCTGCAGTTAAAGAAGTAATTTATTTTGAATTGTTTTATTTACTGGGATATAGATAAAAATATATAAAATTTTTATGAAAAACTCACAATTTACCATTACAAAGAGACAATCTTTAAAATATTGAATTATGAGACATGTTTAAATCATATTTTGTTGTAAGAAAGCTGAGTCAAAAATTCAGGAAATATTTGTTGAGTTCCTTCCACAAAAATTCAGGAAATATTTGTTGAGTTCCTTCCACATATCAGGTGCCGTTACACTTGCTTTCTAGGGTTCAACAAAATCTATGCACTTTATTTTTCCATACATTTTTATTAGTACAATAGATAAATATATACTTGTACCTTATAACTTTTTATGACACCATTTTATATATACTAGGCAGAATGCACAGATGAAAGTAGATTAAAATGAATACATTTTTATCCCCCTCGATCTTCTAATTTCATTTGGAAGGTCCTAGGAACTTCTTGGGAAACAGACTCTGAGAATCTGAGATTTCTTTGCAGAAGGTTAATTGGGGTATGCTCTTGAGTTTAGCACTTGGGGTATGCTCTTGAGTTTAGCACTTGAGGAAAACAGGACTGGTCAAAAGGAGGAGTTGAACCTTCATGCAATTGCAAAAGAAGGCTCAACTGATCCTACCCAGAGTCTTGGAGCTTGGATGGCCCTTGAAGTTGTTCTAGTTTGAGGCAAAGCATCTGGGCTTTTGGGATGCTGGTTGTCCCCAGGGTAGAGTATAACCTTGGGCAAGGTAGCTTTCTTCAACCCAGGGCAATCCCTCCAGAGGAGCTGAGTTGTGAGCCATCAGCAGCCAATATCCAGCAGCTAGGGGAGTGAGTTCCTTGATCCAAGAAGGATCTAGTAGAGACATAACATCCACTATATGCATATTAGGTGGGGCTGTACTGTTTTGTCATAAAAAGAATAAGGACAGGATAGAAATAATCAAAGAGAGAAATTAGAGTAAAAAGGATAGAGAAGAAGAAAATAAATCAGTATTTGGGGAAAAAGGAAAATATAGACAAAATAGTGAAAAATAATTAAATAAAACTAAGAAAGAAAATTTATATTTATCAGTCATGGACTACGGTTTCACAACACAGTGCATTCTGGTTGAAAATAGGCATTAAAATGGCCAAGGTCACTTGGTACATCAGAATTAGAGTTATGGAGAACACCTGTGAATCATGATTCACAGGCTTGTGCTGTAACCTTCAAAGCACATTAAAATGATTAGGAATGCATTCTATTAAACTATTTACCAGCAGAGGTCATTCAGTCAGAAGAACATTTTCAGAGCACGAAAAAGCAGTATGATGCACGTTGATGTTGTGAGTGAAGGAATTTAGGTTTAACACATTTGAGTCTGGGCTTATTTATGAACTGTCAACTTTTATTCATCCTCTGATTAAAACATTGTGTATATTTGGCTTTGGAATCCATTATAAGAATTTTTTGGCAGCCTGTTGACCATCTTGGTTTGGGTTCCCCAGGAAGCTGATCCCGAGACAAAGATTCAAGGACTAGTAGTTTATTTGAAAGTTGCAGGAAACATTGGTACGGTAACAGGGTGGATGAAGTAAGGATAGGAAATGCAGCCAATCATGTGTTTGTTAGGTGCTTAACCCCACTGTGAAACATAGAACACACACTTCAGAATTAACTTCGGGGCGAGGAAACTGGGTTAGCAATCACCAGTGCTTATTGGTCGTTGGTAATGGCTGCTCCTAGGCATCCTTCTCCTAAACCTCAGGCCTGCTTTGTGCACAGGTAGAGCAGTCTTCTTCCTGGACTTACGGAAATGGCCTTGGGGATAGAGAGGCAGATACCGACAGTTAGAAGCTTGCAGGTGAGACCTGAAGGATATGGACAGGAACCTGTCACTGTGGCCTCTGCTATACAGAAAGTACTAAATATATTTTGCTTGTTATGATATCATAGTCAGTTTTTATCCCCTGAGGACAAACCAAGTTGTGGCCAGGGGACAGAGCTCAGATATGTGCTGTGAAACAAGAGGACACCATTCTGAGATTAAACATTCGGACATAAAATAGGTACGGGGTAAAACTGAGAAGTGACAGTAGCTTAACCAGGCACTTGATGCTACAGGAAAAGTCCTGTGTGTGAAAGCCCACAGAGGCAGTTTCTTCCATTCATGCATTTGGACCCCAAGACTCCTGAACGGGAGGATAATAGCAGAGTGGAAAGTTTTCAGGTGGCAGTTACCTTGGTTCTATGCCAGGTGTATTACTCACTGCTCACAAAGCTCCAGCTGGTATTTACCACCCAACAAAAAGGGGAAAGAAAAGAGAAAAGTTCTTCTGCTGATTTTCACATCACATTGTTCATAAGGTATGAAAGATGAGACGACATGATGGGGAAGAATGAGAAAATTTTCCCATGGTCCTTGTTTATTTTTATTATAGGACATCAATTATTGCTACCACTTTAGGAAATGTAAGAATCTAAAATGTCTTGATTCTTTAGCTAAATTTTGTTTATTAACCTCATATCTGAGGAAATAACATTTTAATCAGCTCACTTCCTGAAGGGCTTGTTTCATATCCTTGACTCAGATTACTGTTATGCAGTCAAGGGACAGCTTTACTCTCCCTCCCACAGAGAGAGCAATCCTGCAGCTCCCAATAAGTGAAGTAAAGACCGGAGCAAGAAATGTCCTCACCCTAAACTTTTTTTTTTTTTTTTTTTTTTTTTTGAGACAGAGTCTTTCTCTGTTGCTCTAGATAGAGTGCCCTGGCGTCAGCCTAGCTCACAGCCACCTCAAACTCCTGGGCTCAAGCCATCTTTCTGTCTCAGCCTCCAGGGTAGCTGGAACTACAGGTATGTGACACCACGCCTGGCTAATTTTTTTCTATTTTTAGTAGAGATGGGTCTCACTCTTGCTCAGGCTGGTCTTGAACTCCTGACCTCATGTGATCCTCCCACCTCAGCCTCCCAGAGTGCTAGGATTATAGGAGTGAGCCACCATGCTGGGCCTGACTCTAAACCTTTTATGTTTTTATTAAGAAAATCCCCCCAAAAATTTAACCTGTAAAAAAACCAGCCAGGATCGTATTACAAAAGAAGATGTTTAATTAATTCACTTATTTAACAAATCTTAATGTACTCTGTGTACCATGTACAGCGTGCTATGAGGGCTGTAAACATGAGTAGGCCATGCTCCTAATCCTTATGGAATTTATTGGTGTTCAATATAGAAGGAATGAGAACAATTAATTATAATCCAACACAAAATAGAATTAGTGTTCGGATATCCTATGAAAACATTGATGGTGCTGATAGCCCTTCTCTCATTAAATCTTACAGCCCTTATATTTCATACCATATTATTTAGTAGTTCTCTGAATTCCGACCTCAAAGATTTTCTAAGGCTTTTCCAACTCAAATGATAACCTATTTAAGGGCAGGAAGGAGATCTTCAGAGCAGTGCTTCTCAAACTTAAAGTGTACACAAATGTCCATGATTCTGCATGCCCAACAAACTTCCAGATACTAAGACTGCTGGTCCTCTGACCTTCTCGTTTGTCCTCTACAGCTTTTGCCATACTGCTCAGCAAATGCATGAAGATTCATGATTGCAAAATTAATTTAATCTAATCACTTTTATTGTACCTGGAAAACTAGCTAGGAAATTCTTAAAATACAGTAAATGCTTGGCATGCTCAAAAAGCTGTAGGGCAAACTGAATGTGTTAGGATATTATTTCCCCAACATTTACCACCCCTTGATGCTGTTCTATGTACGCTAGGACTAAAGATTAAACACTGGCATATACTCTGTGCTTTTTGAAAGGTACGAAATGTTCATTTTCATATTTTGCCTCTGGTCTATCCACAGAATTGCTCAGTTAACATTTCCTCAGGGTTATTATATTTGCTTTGCAGAGTAAGTTCTTTTGTAAGAAAGGGTGTGGAACTAAGTGCTGGTCATGACTCCAGAACAATTATCAAGCTTCAGTGCTGTGTAACAATTCTAGAACAATAAGTGGTGAGAGCCTGCTGCTAATCTGGCCTAGTCCTCCCAAAGAAGCTCGATCGATGCAGGCTTCAGCCTGCTCTGTTTGATACATCTGGTCCCCATCTAGCAGTCAAGTACTGAAATGAATTCTACATGGCTCAATCTTTTATATCCTGGATCTTTCTTATCCCAGTGTGAGCCCCTCTAGTTCTCTAGTGCCTCCTGTACTTCCCCAGACAAATCTCTGCTTCCTCTCCTTTGACCCTGAAGGCTTTCCTTACTAAACTTTCCCGTTGGTTCTTTTCTTCTTCTTCCCATTGCTACCTGAGTGATCTTACAGCAACAGAAATCTGATCAATCTGTCTTAAGTCCCTTTAAATGGCTCTCCATTGCCCTCAGAAAAGGTTGGAATTCATCAACCTAATAGAGAAAGCCCCCATCCCCGCCCCACCTGCCAGCCCTGAAATGTGTGTTTCCACTTTAGCCAGCCTCTGTTAGTTCCTGGAATACCCTATGCTCTGTGCCCCTTGTTCTTTTTTTTTTTGAGACAGAGTCTCACTCTGTTGCCCGGGCTAGAGTGAGTGCCCTGGCCCTAGCTCACAGCAACCTCAAACTCCTGGGCTCAAGTGATCCTCCTGCCTCAGCCTCCCAAGTAGCTGGGACTACAGGCGTGAGCCACCATGCCCGGCTAATTTTTTGTTTCTATTTTCAGTTGACTTGCTAATTTCTTTTTTTTTCTATTTTTAGTAGAGACGGGGTCTCGCTCTTGCTCAGGCTAGTCTTGAACTCCTGACCTCAAGCGATCCTCCCACCTCGCTGGTTCTCAGAATGCTATTTTCTCTATCTGCATGCTCCCTCTGGTTTTAATCCTCCTTATACAGCTGGTGTCCCCTAGCAATGTCTTTGCTTGGAACTCCTTCCTTGACCCCAGGACTGAAGCTACCAGGCTGTGCCTATACTTCCATCTATGTTCTGATACACTGCAGGGTAATTTCCTGTTTTCTTCTCTGCTCTCCTTGTTAGGCAGAAAGGTTCATCAGAGAGGCATTGTCTTTGTCTTGTTCACATACGACCCTCAAGTCCTAGCGCACAGTAGGTTCTCAATAGGGCTGGCTCCGTGAGCACTCAGACAGGGGGCTGTGCACTTGGAGTTTAATGCTCAGCAGTTGCCTTGTACTTCTTAATCATTTATTTTCGAATTTGTGTTTTGTAAATGAAGTCCAGTGTAACAGTGGAACATGGAAGGGGGGCAGGGATGCCAGGATGCTCTCCTTGCAAGTATCCCCGTGGCCAAGGGAACACTGCATTGAATAGCAGATCAAAAACATAATGACAAGTCGAGAAGGAGACTGCACAAGAAAGGAAAACACTTTTTTCCTGTCTTCTGAACAAGAGACCCTGCATTTTCATTTTGCACTGGGCCCCTCAAATTATGTAGCCAGCCCTAGCTCTCAATGAGTATTTGTTGAAGAGATAAATCAAAGTCGTTTGATGAACCAAATGCATGTTGTTTCTTCAAAGCAGTCACCTACCAAGATTTTCTAACAGTGTTGTCATTTCCTGAAACATTTTTAGAACTTCTTTTGAGAAAGTGGTGACTTTTAATCTGCTTAACAATTATTTTTTGAGCATCTATCACATGCTAGGTGTACAATAGTGTACAACTGTGAACTCTTCAGACAAGTTGTGGAAAGTCTATTCTTGGAATTACTTTGGGGAGGATTTACCTTTTGAAAGAAGCTAAGTCTCTGTAGGTCACATCTGGTGGAGAAAGTGAACCATAAATCTAAATAATATCAATAATATGACTTGAAACTAAAATAAACGTTATACTAATGGAACCATAAATTTAAAATATTGGGTTTCTTATGTGGGTGAACAAGTTTTGAAGATAATTTCCAAATATAAGTCTTAAAACATTTCGAATTTTTTTTAATAAAGGAAGAGTATCCCAAGGTGACTACCTTGAAGCAAAAATTACCATTTAAATGTAGAAGTTCTGGAGTAATACATTTTTTTAAAAGAAAGGTTTTGGTTTTTTTTTTTTTTTGGTCATTTCTATTTTTCTATTTTGTCATTACTATTTTCTTTTTTGATTATCTTGAACATTACTTTTTCATCTAATTCTATGCACAAAAAGAATCTGCAGCTGATCAGAATGTGGCTGTTATAATAGTAATAACCTGTTTCCACAATGAAATTATTCTCACAATTTCCAACATGATTTGTTTGCTGCTCTATTAGAGCTTCCAAATTATGATTTTGTTCATCATTTTTGTAATCCTTGTGATAACCTATTTATTTTGCAAAGCCTTTTCTGTCTAGGCTAGCCACTTACTGGCTGTGTTACCTTAACCTCTTTGTGCCACAGCTTCCTCATAGGATTGTAGTGAAGACTAAAGAATTAACATATGCAAAGACCTTAGAATACTGCCTGAAATATGGTAAATGCCACATAAGAATTTTATTACAATAACCATTATTATCTGGC
>RJWJ010042432.1:0-13058 GCA_004363605.1 Indri indri | reverse complement strand
CGTGGTCTGAACGAGCTTCCGCGCGCCCTCGTCCACGTCCCCAACGAAGAACGTCTCGTTCAGGTCTCCGTGATAACCGTTGCGGTAAAGAGTGATGTCCACTGCAGGAGAAACGTGCAAATATAAAGACTACATTTATTTCCATTTCAAAATAGAATTCAGTTTCTCCAACAAGACAGCATCAAGCAGCTCAATGAAAAAGGTAACTCTTGCATTCTCTGACTAGACACCAACAGATACAGAGTAAGTGCCCAACAGAAACTCCCTGAGTACGATGCGTGAGTTTCATATCACTCACTGCGGAGAACAGGAACGTGGCCACGCAGCACAGGCCAACCAGAGGGTTTTTATACTCCCACAGTAATTAGATCACTTGCAGCAGAAGAAAGGTGTGTGCAGGATACAATCGTCCAAGGTAAATAACCAAGTTAGTAACGTTACATTGAGGGCTGTGCTACATTTTGACATTAAATACAAGATAGTATCTTCACTCATCTTTAATGAGTTTCTTCCTCCTCCTAGGAAATAAGTAAATAGAAAAACTTACACTGTTCTATAACTGCATTTTAAAAACTCATCTGCCATTCACTTTATTTGTGAATACTTACCTCTCTTTATCCCAATGTTTAGGAATACGTTAATTACCACTGTACCAATGTGATACTCTAAATGTGTTATGTAAAGAGCACACTGAAAGAGTATTTTTAAGCCATGAATTTCAATCACCCCACAAAATTGAAGTATAGGTATTCTGTGTCTAGCACAACATGTATGTTCCTTACAAACCTGAGACACTGTGCATGTAATAAAAATAACAGGGTTTACATGAAAAGCAGGGTTGGTCTCAAAACCTATGGAACTGCATAAACAGATACCCTAACTAAAGCAGTAACGATTCTAATTAAAATAGTTTCACAGTTAAACCTCCACAATCATTCACAGCCAGCATCCCAACTGGTCAATTCTCTGCAGCCTTATGTAAGTCCTTTAAGATATCTCATTGCTAAAGAGGCTGATTTTATCAATATTAAAAACACTACGTGGGGAAGCCTTCCTCATCGATACTGGTTTTTAATCTCAGAGGGGAATATCTCTGAGCTGCTTCCTCCACACTTGCAGCTTCCCAAGCCGGCTTAACATAGGGGTCTTTAAAGCCACTTCCACTCAAAAAAGGCACTTCTGCAGGATTTTCAGCTTTTTTCTTAAGGTCTTCCTATATTACTACGGGTTTCCCCTTGTGTGTAAAAAAGCCTGCCCTGATCTCCTCAAAACCATTAGTGGACTTCAAAGAAAAAAACCACACTAGACTCAACATCACTTCCACGTTTAATTGACATCTTTCACCTATTTACCAACCGCATATAACAAGCATTACAGAAACACAAGCTGTACCAAACACATCATACTAGAAGGACCTTAAAAGCAACATACAAAAAACCATAAAGAAAAGGATTCTGTAGATTTTAGAGTGATATTGAATTTTAAATAGGAAAAGTCTCAGTACAGGAAGCAAGTTGAAAAAAACACACGTCACTAACAGACTCCCCAAACCTTGTTTCTTTGCTCATGGTGACAAAAGTCACTGACATATTTCTTACCATTAACAATGTCACCCTCTTGCAAGGGCCGTCTGTCTGGAATTCCATGGCAGATGACTTCATTTACTGAGGTACAACAAGACTTTGGGAAATTATAATAATTCAGGGGAGAAGGGTAGCAATTTCTTGCAATGCATGCCTATAATAAATTAAAACACAGAGAAAATAATTTGGAATGTGCAAAAGGAAAAACTTAATCTATGTACAATGAATAACTTGAAAAATGTGAAAAAAGTTCAACAGACGCTACCATAAAGAACTTATTTAATATTTTGTTTTAGAAATAGTAGCAGATATTACCTTAAACATTATACAATAGGGCTTGTGCCAGTCAGATAGACTGTATGCAAACCATCTTGTTGGTAATTTCACAAAGGAAGAGCAAATTCACATTCAGGTTGAGTACTATTAACCTGAGAATCCAAAATGCTCCAAAATCTGAAGCTTTTGAGCACCAACATGACACTCAAAGGAAATGTTCATTAGAGCATTTTGGATCTCAAATTTTCAGATTAGGGACACTCAGCAAGTTAAGCCTAATTCAAATCTTCCAAAATCCAAATAAATCTGCAATCTGAAAACACTTCTAGTACCAAGCATTTCGAATAAGGGATATTCAACCCATATAATAAATATACAAATGTTACTTTAGAATTAATTACTCCTTATGAAAAATATGTTATTTGAAGTAAATAGATAATATTTAAAGTAAATATTAACAAGCATTTTGATGTAATTATAATTTCTAATAGAGAAACAATCCTATATCCCTAGGACCAAAAAGTGAATACTAGTATAATTAAGAAATAGTAAAGTACTTCCAGAGATACTTTAATCACTACATTCGATGGAACGAAAATGAAATTCTTAGAGAAAAAATGGTCTGGTTTCCATAATAAGCCTTATTTTACTTGGATGTTCTCACACAGTGGTAATCACAGCATACGGATTTCTGGTTCTATAATGCCACAGTTTTTAGGCTGATAATTTTGTAATGGTTACATAAAATACCATTTGTGAAATATACCATAATTATACTACTAGCAATTATACCACTAGCATAATTATACTGCTATTATTGGAAATCTAAATTAATTTGAAGTTTCCTCAATTACAAAAAAAATCCTGCAACTAATAACTATGCATCCTGTGGCTTTTCCCTTATTTAGGGAGAAACTTCTGTACTTCTTATAGCAGTATAAAGAATCGTTGAGAGCATACAGAGTCAGACTGTCCTGATTGAAAATGTCAACTCCATCACTTACAAGTTGTGCAACTTTGGA
This sequence comes from Indri indri, assembly GCA_004363605.1. Classification (NCBI taxonomy): domain Eukaryota; kingdom Metazoa; phylum Chordata; class Mammalia; order Primates; family Indriidae; genus Indri; species Indri indri. Next base: position 10,177 of record RJWJ010042432.1, on the reverse strand, counting down.
CAATTTAATCTCTCTCTTCCTCAGTTTCCTTATCTACAAAATAGAAATAACAGTACCTACCTCTAGAGGTAGCTGGGGAGACTAAATGAGTTAATGTAAAAGCACTTAAAAGAGCACCTGGCTCCCAGAAAGCACTCAAAATACTATTACTGCAAGCTCTGCATTTTATACTAACATATGGAACAATATCCCCAAATCAGGATTTACAAAATTCTGAATAAAAAAATTTATAAACATTTCCATAGCTCAAGACACACTTTCAAATCCTTTCAAAAGGATTGCCCCAATTTACAATACCACCACCAAGCAAAAGATTACCAGTACCAGTTTCGTCGTCTCCGCACAAGTAATGGACATCAACATCGTTAAAAGCACTTACTAATTTACTAAGTTGTTGTAACTTGCATTGGTGGATTACCAGAACAAGTCTGGTCCATATCCAGGTATCACATTAACTAGTTACCATTCTTCTTTTGTGAACGAGCTGTTCCTACGTGTGCCCTCATCTACTAAAGTCTTACGGTCTCTCTTTGATGGACAGGCAATCTTTGTATTTTAAAAAACACATACTGTATTTACTATAAATATTTATCTAGACTATTTATTACCCTGTTACTGTGGATATGAAAGGGAACATTTGTTTCTGCTAATCTAGCTTCAGAAGTCATATTCTTTTATTTCAGAATATTTGATGTATGCAGTGGCATGATTTAATTAAAGCACTGATAAAAATCAATCATTTTATAAAAGCTGAAGTGAAATGCTTATGAAATGTGAGCTTTCAGAACCAAGATGTTTCAAGCTCACCTCAGACCTTACTATTACAGATACTTAGAGATGGGAATAAGGACTATGAATGTTTTCCATAGTTGAAACAAAGCAAAAACTTGCATTCAAGTTAGCGCAACCAAGTTACTTTAGACATTAAGTTTCCTTAATTTTGACGTCTAAAACATTTAATAACGTGAAAATTTTTTCCAAAGTGAAAAAGTAAAGTTCTTACTAAGTGTACAGCATGATCTATTTCTTCAGTAGTTACACCTGGTTTAATCATCCCAGCAGCAATATCCAAAACTTCTCTAGCAAGCTGTAAAAAAGGAATATTTCATATATTCAAAAGAAATGAAATACAAACAGAAATGTGTACCTTCTGGACTTAGATTTTGTGGAAGATTAGTAAAATGAATCTTCCTTGAATATTACAATTTTATAAGACATAAAATATACTATATAATATATAAATATAAGTACATAAATAAAATATATCAGTAAATTTTATATAATAATTAGCTAACTAGCAAATAGCTTAACAAGTAAGCTTAACTGATTTCTATATGAAAATGTACATCCTAAGTAATCTAAACAATAATCAGTTGTGGACACTGAGTCTTCACACGTTTCTATAATGGGGTAGGGAGGAAGGAAATAAAAGAATGAATGAATGAATATCCTCAAAGAATCAGAGTAAGTAAGTGAAAGGAAGATAAAATTGTCTAGATGACCAAAGAAAATCAGTATCAAATCACTTTTAAAGCACTGCATAAAAATCTTAACAATCACATCGAAACGAAGAGTATCAATTATTTTTCTTTAGAAAAATAGAAATTCGTGAGTTCATCTGTTAAAGCACAACCACTACTACCATATATCATAGGTACTTCACAACAGGTCCGTTAGTGTTACCTCTATAAGCCTTAAACTTTGTCCTGTGTTATGACAATTTGTGGGGGAAAAAAAAAAGACAAAGTATCACAAAAGCCTGGTTTAAAAAAAAAAAAAAACACACGAGGGGTAAAAGAAAATGATTGTTATCTAAATATAGATTACCTACCAAATTAATTTTCAAATAGGCCATGTAAGTATTAAAGAACTATTGGCTAAAATTATATTCTAACAATAGTTTAATGAAAAGTAAGTATGGCTAGTCATACATAGTCTTACAATGGAACATTTGATACCTTTCTCAATCAGCAAATCACTAAGTACTAAGTACTACTTGAACATGTACTACTCCATGGTGGAAAAAGAAAGCTCTTACCCTACATACAAGTCTCATCCCTTCTATATCTTCAGATGAGAGTAATTTAATTTGTGAAGTACCTTTAAGAGCCTGTTCAGATTCAGACATTCCTGGAATAGAAAATTGGTAAGTAAAACTAAAATGAATGGAAAGAGTATTTATTGGCATAATTATATCCCTGATGACATAATAGTAGTCAACTCTCACTGTTTCACACAATGGTATTTCATAATCTAGTAGGTTCCAGGTTAGATTATTTTTAAAATATTTTCAACATGAAAAGAAAATGTGCTAAACAAATTGGAGAACAAATTCTAAAGAACAAATTTCAGATCTATTAGAAATTAGTCAATATTTACGGAGTACTTATTATATGTCAGGCAATGTGCTAATAAGCTCAGTAAATAAATCGTATTTGAACAGTACCACACAACTGACAAATTGTTTTCATGGTCATCATCTCACGAAGCAACTATATAGCAACAAATGATGAGTCAATTACACTATGTTCTGAAGCAGGAACCTAAGTCAATGTCTTTAAAACTGCAGTTTGTGACATGTGGTGGGCTACAACTAACATTTTTCAAAAAGTAAATAAATGGTATAGAAAACAATAGATTATATTATATAGAATAAGTGCTGCTGTGAAATGTTTGTTAATTTATATATACATGCACATACGAAGACCACATTATAAAATCCATTTCTCACTCTGAGTCATAGTCAAAAAAAGTTTAAAAAATACTACCCTAAGAACCTTCACTAATAAAATTTGTTACTTAATTCAAATTTTACATGAATTTAAAAGTAATAAAGCCAGTATAGCAATTATTTCAAAATCTGACAAAAATAACAGAATCGCCAACTAATCTTGTTTGTAAGTAGTAATAGCCAAATAAAATATTAACAAACAGAATACAATAAACAACATATAATACACCATGAGTTAAGTGAAATTCATACCAAGAAGGCAGGAATAGTTCGATATTAGCAAATCTATTTATCTAACTCATCAATCATAAATTAAAGAAGGAAAAAGAAACGATCATTGAAAAAGAAAGATAATTCCGATAACATGACCAGCTACCACCTTAACATGATAAATATTAATATAAATCTCAAACCAAGAACCAACATCACAGAATGCACACTATCAGCCCTATTATTTAACAATGTTTTGGCAATACTATTAGCACATGCAATTAAATAAGAGAAAGAAATAAGACATATAAAATTAGAAAAGACAAAATTCTTATTAATATCAAGTATGATTATACACCCCTAGAACAAAAGAATATGGTAAATGACTAGAAGTAAGAATTCAGCAAGTCGGCATATTATAAGGTAAATATAACGAAATAAATAACTTTCCCATATACATACAATGAGCTAAAAAAAATACAGAAGATACTATTCACGAAAATAACTAAAAAGAACGTATTCGGGAATTAACTTAACAATAAAAGACACATACAAAGAAAATCTGAGAACGCTACTGAAAGACATAAACAAGAGACTTAAATAAGATAGAAAAACATACCCTGTTCTTGGATAGGAAGACTCAATATTGTAAAGGTGCCAATTCTTCCAAAATTAATCTATAAATTTAATACTATCCCAATAAAAAAATGCCAACAGGATAATTTTGGTAACCAGACAAGCTGATTCTAAATTTCACATGGAAAAACAAACATGCAAGAATAGCCAGGAAAATTCTGAAAAAGAGGAAAGGTGGGTAAACAGGCCTACCAAAGATTAAAACGTTGTACAGCTGTAATAGTTTGGCAATGGCGCATGATCAGACAAATGGGTTAACGAAACAGAACAGAATCCAACGATAAACCCAAAGAAATATGAGAATGTAATATAATGATACAGGTTGCATTTCGAATCTATAAGGAAAAGATTGATTTTTTAAATAACCGGTTACGTGATAACCAGGTATTCTTCTGAGAAAAAAATTAAGTTGCATCCCTGTTTAATTCCCACTACTAAATAAGATTCAGCTAGATCACAAATTTTTATCATACACACAAAAAGACTGAAACCATAAAAATAATGAAAGAGAACACAGGAAAATAATTTTGTAACTTCTTGAACCAGAAAGGTTTTTTCTAAGTCATAAAACCATATACACCTTAAAAGAAAACACTGATAAATTTTTCTAATAACAAAATATAAAATGGTCAATTGGGAAAAAACATTTTTAGCACACACATCAAAGGATCATTTTCCTTAATACAGAAAGAACATTTATAAATTAATATGGAAAAAGTTAGTAACCTAACAGGGAAAAAAAGGTAAAGGATATGAATAGACAATTCAAAAGGAAAAGAAACCCACAAATCACTATTAACATATACAAGGATGCTCAACCTTACCTATAATTTTAAAATGCAAATTAAAATAACAGCAAAATACCATTTTTCATCTTTCAGATTAGCAAAGACTATAAAGCTTGATAACACACTATGCTGGGACAAACACAGGAGAAAAGAAATTCCCGTATGTTTTTAATGGAAATAACAACGGGCAAAAATCACTGAAATCTGTGGTAACTCTCAAAATCAAAAACGTACGTATCTTTTGATTCACCTATTTTACTTAAAGCCATTAACCTACAAAAATACTCTCACACGCAAAGATATAAATGCAAAAACAGTTACTGCAAACTATAGAAGCAAAAACCTGGAAATAATCTAAACATCCATTATCAGGCGTCTAGTTTAATAAACTATGATACATCTACACAATGGAATACTTCGTCACTAAAAAGAAAGGGTTTGCTTTATATGGGCTTACATGGAATATTTCCAAGACATATTGAGAGAACACAGCAAGGAGTGTATAGTTTGTTCTCTTAGTGTATAAATGTGGGGGGAGGTGGCGCTCTAATGTGTTCACACATACAGAACATCTCTTTAAACTTCTGCAAGAAACTGGTAATAGTGGTTACCTCTAAGGAGGAGGACTAACTTTTCATTGTGTAACATTTCATTCTCTTAGAATTTACCTTGTTTATGTAGATTTTTAAAAATACAAGTTAATATCATACTTAAGAATATTAAATAGAGTAACATTATTAATACACCCTTAACAGTCTTCTATCATTCAGATTGCCTTTTCCTTCGATTTATCCGTAATAGTGGGGTTTAACTAAATTTTAAAATTATACCCATAAGAACTTAATAAAGCTCTCCACTTCTTAGACAAAGCAAAGGTAGCTTAGCTTCCTAGATTAAACCGCATGAAACTGCTGATACTCAACCTTATTTTTGGCAGGCAAAATCAGTAATTTCGGATAGTCTAATTTCAATTATATGTACAAGCCCTCAGGTCAGAGACTACTCCACTGACTTGTTTTGCAAATCGCCTATCTTCTCTGGCTGTCTCCCTATTATCATCTATAAAATGGAGAAGAGGACAGAACCTACCTCAGGAGTGCTGAAAGTGTTAAATGGAGTAACACATGGCAAAGAACTTAGCACAGTGCCTGACGCACAGTTAAGCAAAAACAAATGCCAGTTACTATTACAGAATCATCGTCATCGCCATTCTCATCACTGCTATCATTATCACCACCGTCATTACTCTTTCTACCACTGTTACAGTCCAAAGTCTTTAGTCAGGCATTCGCTCAGGCCTTTACAACCTACTTTTATCTAAATACATGACGTTTAATTTAGGTAGGAGGACACGGTAAAAATCAAAACTGTTTTTAACCTGAAAGTTGATGTAACAACACAAATGCAGTATTATTTTTGAATGCTGTCTTCAACAGCTACATAAACAATATTTTCAGAACTGGGTAGATTTCTGATGAGGGGAAAGAATTTTTAATTCCCTTAAATGTTCGAATACAGCTTGAAAGCACAATGTTTATTAGAAGCCCAGCACTGAACGATTTCTATAAGAAAAGCAATCCTTCCCTTTACAGTAATCGTCAAGCCCACAAATGGAAAAATGAAGAATCGGGATAGCAGAACTTACCTAAGGGATGATCGGCATAATCCGGTCTTTGAATATAACTTGGCACTGGCCTGGTTGGCATCTGAAAACACCAAAGAGGCTAGTTAAAACTGATTTACTAAAATAAATAAGAAAAATTGAGGAAAAAACACTAAAAAGTTCACTCGGAAGTTTTTGAATGAAAAAAGTTTTAAGTGACAATTTAAATATCATAACAGATATCTATTTCACTAGGATTAAGCTCTCTTAGTGTTAATGCCAACCCTTTCTCGGGATATTGAATAAAGGGGAACGTGGTCAAGGCCACTAAGGATTTAAGATCAGATACAGCCTAAAGGTGTCCTTGCTGTTCCAAACTGGCATGCCAACAACAATAAAACGTCTCAAAGTCAATACACACCAACATGCTCCTAGTCATTATCTCTGGAAGGTAGGATTAAGGAGACTTTATGTTTCTTATATTTTTCCAAATTTTTAAAATTCAAAATATATTCCCTTTGTTAAAAGAAAATCATCAGTAAAGAGAATTTAAATATTTAAGGATGACAAAGAGATTTCGACTTGAGTGAATACCTATGTTAAAACTCTGACTCCTATCTGCCAACAACATAGGAAGGGAAAACACTGCAGAAAAGCTGTATCTAAATTAAGGTAGAAATACATCACAATGAAAAAACTTCAGAGAAGCGTAATGCAATCAGTCCTCCATATCTGCAGGCTCCGCATCTTGAATTCAACTGACTGCGGACAGAAAATATTTACCTACGGTTGGCTGAGTCCACTGATGCAGAATCCACGGACGCACAACCGGTGGATACCAAAGGCTGACTTTAAGGGACTTGAGCACCAGTAGATTTTGGTTTCCGCACAGGGGTCGGGGACCGGGTGGGGGTGTACCAAGAAACAACTGTATACACTACCATCAGACTGGTCACAAAACAGCTATTCCACTTTACCCCATACTTTTTAAAAATTAAAAAACTTTTAGTCTTTCATTTAAAATTTTTTCCAGTTCTTCCATGATTGCCAGTTATTCCAACGAGCTCCCGAATAACGCACCGTAAGAGCTAAAGAGGTAAATTGCAGGTTCCTTTGCAAACTTAATCCTGATTAGATGGTTCGCTATTGGAATATAAATTACAAGTATCATTTTTAGGGAACTGAAAATGGTAATGTTAAATTCTTATTACCTTATTTACTCACCAGTGGATAATGCGGTCTGAGTTTACCAGTATACCGATACCCTGCCCATGGGTCAGTGTTAATATCACCTTCTACAGTCCAGGAAGACACTTCTCTCTTCGCCTTTTCATCTTCTGAGAGAGGGAAGGATAGATGTGAGAGAGAGAGGGAGAGACAGGAAGGTTTCAGTGGTCAAGCTCCTGAGCAGCAGGATACTTTAGTTAACTTGTTTTAAATCCAAGCCGAAGACCCCAGGCATAGAAATCCAGCAAACTTCTCCTCTAACATAAATCCCCAAAGCTACTGCTTTACTGCTATATTCACGATGTTTGTAACTCCTTTTAGAGCTAAGTGTCTCGAAAGAAAAAAACCCTATCTAAACATATTCTGTGTTTTTACATAATATCAAACAGGAACAGCTCATAGACCGCTTTTCTCAAGGAAATGCTAAATGCATTCTCGCTACGATGTCAGCTTATGGGAAGCCCATTTTAAAATATGGAATGTAAGCCCTAGCAAAACCTTCCCAGCTGAGATCAGATGTTACAAATGAATTGTACTGTTACTAAAAGAACAGACCCTAAGTAATCCCGAAGGAAATTTAAAGTAAAAAATAATTCTTTTCCACTTAGCTGCTGAATGGCTTTCAGGCCATTATTTCAATTATGACCATCACTTGCCTCCTTTCAGAAGGGGGTAATGAAAGGAGGCAGGGAAAATGCGCAGATGAGGGGAGGAAGCAATCTGCTGAAAGTTACTCACAACTCAGTAGAGAAATTAATAATCACACATACGCATTCATTTTAGTTATTAACGTATAACGGTATTTTACTAAAACGCACCTAAGAATCCTAGTCTCACAGAACAGATGCTCTATGGTGTCTGATGCCAGCACACTGAACACACTTCTGACCCACAAAGTACTGACTTTCACTAAAATAAAAGTGCTAACTTAAGACTTTAAATAGCAGGAATTCAAGACCCTCCCAGACCAAGGATTGACCTAGACCCCTCCTAATGCACACAGATCTTTTCCTGATCACCGTCATGTTATTAGAGGTTTTATCCACCCCCTAGGAATACTGTTGAGATACAGGTTTTAGAAGTCAGACTTCAGACTAATTTTACAAGTGTATGAGGAAAACAAAACTGCCTCCTTAAACAATCTATTTAAGATACAAAATGAGGGAAAGTAGATGCAATCATACAATGCTAAGCTAGAGAGACTCTTAAAGACAATCTAGGCTAACTTCCTTATCTTACAAAAGAGGAAACTGAGGCAGCAGGCAGTGATACAAGAATGCCAGTTCCCAGTCCCGGGACTCCCTCCTCAGAGCACGTGGCCAACTCTGGAGGTACAACTGACAAGAACGCAAAAAGATAGAAAATCCATTCATATTACTTTGGAGGAGAACACATTTATACTATTGCACATAAAGTAAAGGATAGGAAAGAAGGTATGCTACTGGAGTTTAAATATCTTTCTCCCCTCTGGAGTTCAAGAAAGCCACTGTGAATTTTAACATCAATAGGAAAACTGTTTCTCATCACAGGACAAAAATGGGCTCCATTCATTGCCAGTAGGGTCAAACATAAGAGAAAATAGTTCGACATGGAGGCCACCTGAGCCTGCTTCAGCTAGGAATTGCATTAAGTGATTCTGTCTGAAACATGAACCTCAAGGATAATTTTCTCCTGAAACCTAGGACAGACTAGCAATCAAGATGCAGGTTTTTCACTTTAACACACTCCTGGGGAGGGAGCAGGAAAGGGTACAAAATCTTTCAAGGCTTCCTGTTGATCTCAATTCCTACCTGTCCACAGTCTATATTCAAAAGAGAATGGAAAGTAGACAAGTATTATAATACAGCCCAAAAGCGATCTAGGCAAGGCTGAAATATGGCAAGTTCTCTTCTAATCTCTAAATATAATTTACCTGTGGAAATACAGACTTAAAAAGTAAGTTAGGTTACATTTTAGGATCAATTTGATCTGAGCCTTAAGTGCCATACACGTAAGTCATCTAATCTGAACTGAGCTGAAGCTGGTGGCAAAATTGCGTAATAACTGGTCTTTTCTAAAAGGCTGTGAAAGCACAGGTTAGTGTAAATACACACCCATAAGCTTTCAAATATCACAATGCAATAGCGGCCCAGGTAAGATGCAGGCTGTGTCAATGAGCACCTGATACCTGCAAGGTCTGGCCCCAAGTACATGACACGTCCAGGCTTTACTCTTCAAAAGGTTCTATGCAGGCTGCCTCCTCTCGTCAGCTGATGCAAATAACTGCACCTGTCTAAGCTCTGCCTGGGACAGGATTTCTAGTCAAAATTCTGACTCAGTTCTTCCAGAGATGATAAGTAAATAGTTGTTGAGCACTTTTGATGCATGGTACACACGCTAAGCACTTCACATGGATTTGCTTATTTAATCCTCACACCAAACCTATGACTGCAGCATTCTGGAGGGGAGGCTTAGAGCAGTCCATGGTCACCAAGCTTGGTGGAGCCGGTTCTGACATGTTACATAACATTTTCTAGCACGTTCGTGTGGAGGGGTAAGGAGTAGAAGAAAAAGTATTCTTTAGAGTTCTTGCATTAAACGGAGATTTTATCGTATTTTTGGCTATTCAAAAGATACCTATCAAATTCTTCCACCTTTTACTTCAGGAAAATGAGAGACAAAAAAACACACTTAATATATGAGCGATAAATAAAAAAGTGTAGAATAATACAGTCTAGAGATGTAAAGTACTACAACTTACATAGATCAGACTAAAAGTAAATGTTACCGAAGTACACTTTGCACCCAAGAATCAGCCTATGTGCTTTTCATTTTAATTAAGGGATTTACAGTCTCACTGGTCTGCCCTTGAGTCATTTATTGAACTCACACATGAAAATTTCCTATCGCCTGCACAAAAAATTAAGCTTCTTCAATCTAGAAAACTCCAGATCCAGATGTGTCACTGGTGAATTCTACCAAACATTTAAATAAGAAATAATA